>NC_061157.1:7402841-7600341 GCF_022113875.1 Hydra vulgaris | reverse complement strand
AAGTTTAATATAAATGAAATTTATTTAAAATTCATAAAGATACTTCTGAAAATAAGTTTCCTAAACTGGGAAATATTTAAAATCTTTAGATTTTGCAATTATATTAAACATCAAAGAATTGTTAAGTGCACCAGCTTCTGATGAAGGAGTTTCAAAAAAATTTTTAATTAGCCAGCTCATATATTTAAAGGTTAAAAATAATTGATGATAAAGAATTTAGTTGTTGGTGCTTGAATAAGCAGCAAATCTAATCTTTTTCTATAGAATGTTAAATAATGATATATTAACAAATATTGATGACAATTGAAATATTGATAGACAAATTTAAATAAATCAAAATAAAATAGTGTTTAAGAATAAATGGTATTAAGCATGGTGTAATAATAAAAAATTATACAGTTATTATATGAAATAGTTTGTGGGAATCACAATATCCACAAACCTAACATGAATTCTATTGTTATATTAGGAAATATATAAAATTGTTGAGAGCATCAAACAAGTGTGAATATAGTTGAGAATATCAAGCAATTGCATGTTGTTATTTAAGAAATCCCTCATGCAATAAGTAGTATAATTAAAGTCCTGCTATCAATCATTTTAAATCAATTGTATTAATCTCTCTTTTAAAAAATAAAATGAATATCACGTTGGGTACTCTGCAAATTAACCAATAAAAATCAAAAGAATAAATTTGAGATATAAGGAGCATTCATCCCTATTTAAAAACAATCTATGGAGATTACACAATGTTGTTACAGGGAATAGGTTGTGGTTTTATTTTAAACAAACCAAACACTTATCAGCTATTGCTAGTTGAGTTGGTAAATGTGAATGTTGTTGAACAATAGTAAGACATGCCAGGTTTGTATATAGTCATTTTCTAAATTTTCTTTAAAACAGCAGGCATCCATTTGGGATATAATTTAAAACCATGTTTTAAAATATATCTCTAGTGGATACCATTATTGTTTAATTCTATATCAAATACAGTTTAAAATCTGTTATACTCTAAAGAAATCAGCAAAAGTTGTAACACAGATTTAAAATTTATCAATTCCAATTTAAGCTTTCACAACTGTTGATAAAATCTAGAGAATTACCAAAAAGTTCTATTACTTACTACAAGTCAGCCTAAGAACCACTAGATTGAGTTTTAGAGCTCTAGCCAAGAAAATAACAAAAAGAGTTGTAGAGCCATTATCAAAGAGACACAAGCAAAAATCTATAAGAGTTGAAAGGATCTAGTGTTTATTATCCTAAGTAGAAAGCAATGTAGCACTAGTTTAAATCTACACCAGCCTATTATGTAAAGAAGGGGTGCAAGACTAGTCAATTTAAATTTTTCACTTACCTAGAAGACTTTTTACAAGAAATGCTAACATCTTGCCAAGTATTTTTATCACTTTTTCTAATCTGTCAAAGATTATGGCTCTATATCTTGTTTCGTTAGAGTCATACCTCTTATCCATCATTTTTTTTTTTTTTTTTAATTATCTTCGCTTCCAACAAGGTTGCAAGCAACCACTTATTAGTGTTGGAAGTTACTGGAAGAGAAAAGATGAAGATTGTAGAGCAAGATAACGATAGACAGACGACTTAAAATATTGCAAATTATATGAATCAGGAAAGCAAGATGAAGGAAGCGAATTCCAAAGAACCGATGTTCGAGGAAAAAAACTAGACAAATAAGAGTTTTTGGAGCACTTAGGAACAGTAACAGAAAAAGGATGAGACTTAATTGAATGACGAGTAACATGAGAATGAATTTTAGTAGATGGCACAAGAGACGCTAGCTCTTTAGAGCAGTGCCAAAAATGAAGATGATGATATCTTCATTTTTGGCAAATGCACCATATAAATACTAAATTTTATAAACAAATAAATTAATAGCAAACATATATGTTTGCTATTTATTAATTTTATAGATTAATATTAATTAGCAACCGTATGTTTGTCTAATTTAACATATGTATCCATATTATTTATGCATAAATGAGCCTGATTGGTTTTAAATCAAGCCTCATTTTACTCTTATTTTAAACTTATATTTTAGACCTTGTGTAGTTGCTAAACAAACTCGTAATCATTTTTTCAATATATTTTACAAGAATAGCTCTCTTGAGGACTAATGTCTTTATAATTGCAAGAAGTCAATATTAAAAGGTCCTGTTTGATGCTAAGCTTCATTATTCTCAGTTTACTAAATCTTGTCTCTTATGTAAGGTTTTAGAGACTAAGAAAATCTGTAACAGTGTCATTAACTAAAGTAAATCTTACATTTCTTTTTTTATGCATGTGTCTTACCCATGAATTAGAGATGACTATAAAGATTAAGTTAATTTCTTCTCCAAATAAGGCAAAAAGAAATGGTTTTATAATCTCAAAATATGTATATATTTTTAATCATTTCTTTCTAACTGTAGTGTTAAAATCATCCTTGAAGGTCTACACTCTTCTTCATTTCCAGTAACTTTAAGAGTAAATGAATGCCACTAGATTCTATCCTTGGTCCTGTATTCTTATTTATCTACAATAATAATATTCCTGACAAATTTACATCTAAAGTAGCTCTATATGCTGAAAACTCAACTACGGTTAATCTGATTTCTTTTCTGTAACAGCATAAGGATTGCAGTGGCTTGTTGATTTTTATTCCTATAAAAATTTTTACTGCAAATATCAATCCCAATATTTTTGTCATATTGATGAATAACAGAACTCTCCAGAGATTATCCTTTTCTGATTAAATTTTTTTAATATATTTGTTTTTTAGGCTTTTTCACTCATCACTGGTAGAAAAACAAAGAAAAGTTTGAAAAAAAAGTTAGAAACAACTCAGATAAAAGCAAAATTAAGACGAAAGTAATGGCAAACATATTCCAGATTTTTTACGGATATTTTACCCAAACAATTTTTCAGATTTTTAAAATATGATCTGAATAACTCTCACTCTCATAAAAGGTCCAAAAGCTCATTGTAAATGTAGTTGGACCTGCTTTATCTGCCAGGCTTAAGCTGCTCTCTCATTGTAATAAGGTTGTATCTCTTTTTTTTTTCTTTTCACAAATGCTATCATGGTTGCTGCTTGAATGAACTATTATCTCTAGTTCGATCAACTAAAACTCATTTTCACTTGGCTTGTCACTCAGCAAAGTTACATCCTTTTACTGTATCGGTTCCTTCATAACATAAAAATTTGTATTTAACTAGTTTTTTTTGTTGCACATCAATAAAATGTCAAAACTCCATTTTTATGTTTTCCTTACTCATACTACCTACAACTTTTCAAGTCTTCAGGTTTTCAGTCTTTCCTTGTTCTTTACACCTATTCTTTGTTTTTAAGTATAGTTGATTCATTACTTAATAGTGGTTGCTTTCAAACTTGCTGGAAGTGAATTAGTTTAAATATATATATATATATATATATATATATATATATATATATATATATATATATATATATATATATATATATATATATATATATATATATATATATATATATATATATATATATATATATATATATATTAGGGGGAGTCAAAAAAAGTAAATTTTCAAAACAAAAAAACCATACCCCTAAATTTGGGGCAAATATCTTGAAAATAAGCCTCAAAAAGTTTGAGCGCTCCTAGACCACTTTTGAACCCCCCCCCTCAAGCCCAAAATTTAGGAAAAAAAGGACCGAAAAGCGGCCATTTTTGGGCGTCTTGAGGGAGGGGTTATATATATTTTTTTCAAATTTTTTTTTTTACTTACTTTATGAAGGCCTATATTTTAGTTTAAAACTGTATGGTTTTTTTATTAACTCTCAAAAATCTATGTTTCGTGGTATTGAAAATCATGAAAATTTGTATTTTATGGGGGAGGGGGGGGGAGGAGAGGGTGTCCCAAAAAACAACTTTTTTGAAAATATTTATTTTCATTGAAATAAATAAACAAAAAGATAATTGTATATTTAAAATATTATAACAGATAAAAACTCAATACATTTGTATTATTCAGGTTTATCTCTTTATCTTTTTCTGCATCACACTAAGCCCATCATTTAACTTAATCTTTGAATTTTACTAGATTTTTGTTCTGGTGATCTGAATACAGGTCGAACTTTGTCTACAGTGAGCAATCTACTTTGTTTTTCAGTTTCATTTGAATATCTTTGAATATACTGCACTATCATACCTATAGGCCGTTCTGAATGGTCATTAACAAAAATCAAAGTTTCAGCATATTTTGGAAAACTTTTAAAGCAAGATTGGGTATGCCAATATTTTGGTGGAAGTGAGAGCCAGTCTTGAACTCATTGCTTATCATTGAAGTAAGAGCCAGTCTTGAACTCATTGCTAGACCAATCATGTCAGAAATCAGGTAAGAAAAATTATCAACTAAGACAGACAAGGATAGTGGTTTTTTTCCAATGTTTATATTCATTTTATAAATTTTCTTGATATCTTGTTTTACTTTGGTCTCAGTCTTATAATAGTCAGAGCTAGGCATGTCAAATAAAAGAATTGCTGATGCAATTTTTGTCTTCTTCTCTAATGTTAAATTATCATATAGCAAAGCTAGAGGTATCATTGTTGAGTCCAAATACCAACATACAAAATGCAACATGTTTATACTGAGATTCCAATACAGCATCAACAGCAGCTGGGTTTGTACATACCTTCTTGTACAGATGCATTTGATGTATGGCTGTAATATCAAGAAAAGGAGCTTTGATGACATCCTCAGATTGTAAATACCATTTTGCATAAAAGCAAACAATAAATTCTGTAATAAGCCTAATTTCAGTTTTTAGTTTATTGTTTTCTAGGACAAATGTAAGTTGGTTAGATAGAAGTTGAAGTTTTAGATAATAAATTGCTTTTCCTAAAAATCTTGCATGACGAATAGCACCTGTTTTTCTTACTTTATAGGTAACAGGAGATAAGTAGGTGACAACTAATTCTGCAAGCTCACTTCTATCATCTCTTTTAATTGGTTTACCAATGTAAGCTCTGCAAAATGTTAATGAATTCTCAGCTACCTTCTTTAAAAGATTGCTTTTAATGTTATTCCAATCAAACCGTAAGAGTTGAATTGGATTATAATTAAAATTAGGTTCTTCAAAAATATTTTTTAATTTTTTGAAAAAAGGATTATGAGGTCCATTCTTCGGAAGTGAAGCATTCTTAGTTCGTTCACATGATGTCTACAGGCTATTTAGAGGAGATATTTATCCAGTTCTTTAGATATTCTTGAAATGGACCCTTTATTCGTCCCAGTATTGGATGATGTTGTATCGAAGCATATTCCTTGAATTTTTGATATAAGTTGATATTCTTTAATTAAATCTATTATACCACAAAATTGATCTTCACCGGTGGATGACAATAGCGGAGGTACTCCATGTAGGTAAGAATCTCCATTAATGTTAACTAAAACCGCCATTCTATCCCTCTTTAATATTTTTTTTTTTGTTTAGTTTAAACAATGTCTTGCCGTCAAAATGAATTATACATGGATATGGAGATGCATCAATGGCTACTTTAACATCTTCTTTTGCAATTGTTGATATGTTTTCGTTTTCTTTTTTCATTTTTCTATATGCGGTAGGCTGACTGCTTTTAACTTCTTTAGGTCAACACCTGATTGATATAGAATTGCATTTGTTACCTTCTGTAAAACATTTGGTGATATATCACAGGCTGTGGCAGTAAGAGAAACATTACCAGCAAAAATATCTTTTGGAACTTTTGCAATTACTGTGTCTGTGTTTTCAGAAACTTCTATATGATACCAATCGCCTGGATCAAAATCAGATTCAATTGAAGAATCCTTGCTTAGATCTGTGTCTATAAGTTCAACCTTGTGTACATCATCTCCAAAACTTATAGGCTGTGAACGATTTTTCTTCCTTATACTTTCTTTTGCCTAATTTATAAAAATGTTTTAGTAATAGTTTTTAATTTTAGAATTAGTGGAAAAGAGAATAAAGTAATAGAGGTTAAACCAAAGCTTAAGCAGTGAACTAAAAGCATTGAATAACTTTTTTCTATACTTAATATCTTCTGAACCAATAACAAACTTTCTTTGACCTTCCTGATCTTCAATAAATTTTAAATCTTCAATCTTGTTTCTAAGGGATCTTTTTTTATCTTGACTGATCATGTTTTTGAGATTAAAATTACCAGCCAAAAAAGTTTTTTATTTCAATCTCAAACTCGTTTTGTTTAGCCAAATCACCATTAGTTCCTCGTTTTTTCATTTTTTTTCAAGTTGGAATAAGACTTGTGCAAATTAAAAAGTTTCTTAACTAAAACTAAATCAGTTAACACATCAAATCCAGCTTTAATCCAGGATCTCTTTTTTTTTTTTTTTTTTTTCTTTTCGTGACTTTCTTCGTAATGGCCCCTGGGTAGAAATCTTTCGTCTCCCTGTTGACAAATGTCCTTCTTATATAACTTCCTAGATTCAGGCTGGCATGGAATCCTTTATTCCCTCTCGACGATTCCAGGTCAAGCCTCACTCTTCTCCATGGTTTTCCTCACATTGTGCTGCTGCAATTGCCAATCGAAACCATTACTTCCATATCTATCAGCAAAACAATTCTTCAGAAAACAGACGTCTCTTTATTACTGCTAGGAACCATTGTAAAAAGGTTTTGTCTAACGCCAAAACCTGCTAATCTCAGATCATGAAATCTCGTATTTCATCACAAAAATTAGGCTCTTGTGACTTCTGGAGAATCTTTAATAGTATCAATAATAAGGGCAAGTCTGCAATTCCACCTCTTTTGTACGGTTCAGACTTTTTTTTTTTTTTTTTTGCATTCACTCCCAATAAGGCTGCAAGCAACCACTATTAAGTTGGGAGTTACTAGGAAAAAAAAAGAGTTATAGAGCAAGGAAACGGTTGACAGAAGACTTGAAAAGTTGAAGGTTGTATGAGTCAGGAAAACATGAAGATGGGAGAGAGTTCCAAAGGATTGAAGTGCGGGGAAAAAAACTAGATGAATAAAAGTTTTTAGAGCATGCAGGGACAAATACAGTAAACGAATGAGACTTAGCTGAATGACGAGTAAAACGAGAATGAATTTTAGTTGATGGAACTAGAGATCATAACTCCTTTGAGCAGTGACCATGATAGTATCTGTAGAAAAGAGAAAGAGATGCAACTTTACGACGATGGGAAAGAGGCTCAAGCTTAGCAGATAGTCCAGGTCCAACAACATTTACAATGCGTTTTTGGACCTTGTCAAGAAGAGAAAGTGAATCGTTAGAAGAACCAGCCCAAATATGACAACAGTATTCCATACAGGGACGAATAAGAGATTTGTAGAGGTAGAGAATGGAATCAGAAGTAAGGAAATGGTGAGCACGATAAAGAGAAGCAACCTTAGCAGAAGCTAATTTAGCAATCGATTGTATATATGGTTTCCATGAAAGGTCAGTAGTAAGCGATAATCCAAGAAGACGTAAAGAGGAGGACTCAGTAAGAGGATTGCCATTCATTAATATAGGAATGTTGACCATATTACGGTAGTTATTTGCAGTAAACAACTGGGTTTTGTTAGAATTGAAATTCACAAGCCAATGTGAACCCCAATCTATTACTGAAGTGAGATCGGATTCTAGATCAGCTGCTTGTTCTAAGCGATCAAAAAGAGAAGACTTTTTGTCAAGACAAGAGTATAAAGTTGAGTCATCAGCAAAAAGAGCTACTTTAGATGAAAGGTTGTCAGGAAGATCGTTTATGTAGATAAGAAACAAAACAGGGCCCAGGATGGAACCTTGGGGAACCCCAGAAGTTACTGGAAATAAAGAAGAGTGTTGGTCTTCAAGGATGACTTTAATAAACCGGTTAGAAAGAAATGATTTGATAATCTCAAAAACTTTCCCAGAAACACCATATGAAGCAAGCTTATGGAGAAGACCAGCATGCCAAACTTTGTCGAAAGCTTTAGATATGTCAAGAGCAATAGCCCTAGCCTCACCGCCTCCATCTAATGCACGATAAAATCTTTCAGTTACAGCAGTTAGCAAGTCGGCCGTAGAGCGAGAGGATCAAAAACTGTATTGATTGTCTGACAGCAGTTTATTTGACTCAAGATGAGATGTGAGGAATTTGTTGATCAAAGACTCAAAGACCTTGCTAATAACAGAAAGAAGACTGATCGGACGATAATTGGAGGGGTCAGAATTTTCTCCAGAGTTTTTGAATATTGGAACCACAGATGCCATTTTCCAACAAGCAGGAAAACAAGACTCAGTCAAACACTTGTTAAATAGTTTAGATAGAGTTGAAGAAAGTTCTAGAGAACAATTCTGCAAGACTGTGACAGGAATGTTTTCTGGACCACAAGCTGTAGGCCAGTTTAATTGAGATATGACATTAGCAACAGAAGCCGGAGTGATTTGAATGTCCAACAATGGGTCAACCTGTTTGACTGGAATGGAAGGAAGAGAATGTCCATAAGATTCAAGAGTGGAATTAGAAGAAAAGTTCTTTGGAAATAGTTCTGCCTTATCCTTGGGAGAGGTAATAAGATCAGTCCCATGAATGAGAGATGGAATGTTAGATCTATCCTTGTTAATAATGCTGTTGAAGATTTTCCAAAAGTCTTTAGAGCCTAACTTCTGTGATAAGATGCAAGATTTAGTGAACTGAGAATAATGGAGTTTACCATCAGAAAGCACCTTTTTACATCAATTTCTTGCAATAATAAATAGCCGTTTGTTCTCAAGAGAGTTGTTCTTTTGAAAAAGATGAAAAAAATGATTATGATTAGATATAGCAGCCGCACAAGAAGGAGAAAACCATGGAGTAGAATGAGGCTTGACTTGAAACCGACGAGAAGGAATAAAAGCTTCCATTCCAGCCTGAATCCAGGAGGTTACGTAGGAGGTGCATTTGTCAGCTGAGTGAGAAAAAACATCAGCCCAAGGACCATCATGAAGAAAATCAGAAAGGAATCCCAGTCAGCTTTAGGATAGTAGTAGGTGGTGCGATGATAAGGTGAGCCCAAAAAAGAAGTACGAGAAGAAAGATTTATAGAGATCATTGCATGGTCAGAACCACCTAAGGGAGAAACTGAACATAAGCTAGGGTCAGAGACAAGACATAAGTCAAGGAGTGAAGGTAAATGATTAGGGTTGTCAGGAAAACGAGTCACAAAGTTAACTATCTGAGTAAGAGATTGAGAAACACAGAAGTTAAAGGCTTTAGTGCCAGCAGGATCAGTGGTGTTAGAGCCAAGCCATTCAGTGTGATGGGCATTAAAATCACCAACAACAACAATATTGGCAGAGGGGTAAAGAGAGAGGGCATGGTCAATTTGATCAGAGATAACATCTAAGAGAGTGCAATCATGGGAAGAAGGAGAACGATAAAGAACAAAAAGAAAGGTGATAGAGTGAAGAGGTGCCAGGCGAAAGCACATAAAAGAATGGTCAAAGGATTTGAACCTGATTTCACGACAAATAGGGGAATTAATGCGGGAATTAATATATACATATATATATATATATATATATATATATATATATATATATATATATATATATATATATATATATATATATATATATATATATATATATATATATATATATATATATATATATATAAACATGTTATAACATATTTTGTTAAAAAAAATATAACAGAACTATTAAATTTTTTTTTTCCATATCTTACTAAAAATCTTTTAGAAGATTATTATTTTAAGTTACTTTAAATAATAAGTTAAATCTTCCAGTTGCAATGGAATGATTAATTGCTTTACTTTTTTTATTTCTATTTTTACAAAGAATTGTTCAAAACCTTTTTTTTTTAACCTGACTTACTAATAAGAGCAAATGATTTAAAATATATTTTATTAAGACTACGTTATTTTTTTAAAAAGTTATTTTATAAAACATTTCTAAAGATAAGTTTTAAAGTAATTTAATTCAAAAGCGATTGAATGAAAAATATAATTTTTGCAAACAAAAAATAGAGTGATTTTTGTTTAAAAGTAAAAACAACTTTAAAAGTTGCTTGAGAAACATTGTATTGCAAAGATGTTAATCTTTACACATCTAATATAACTGCTATTTATGTTAAACAATCTAACTCAATAAAATATTTTATTAAACAACTAACTTATAAATAAATTGATATTACAAATTTTATGAATTAAATAATATTACTAATTTTTTGAACTCTTAATTAATATTGTATTTTTCAGAAAAGTTTTTAAAATGTGCAAAACCTCTGGTAATTTATCGGTTAACCAGTAATAGATTTTTTTGTTACCAAATTACCAAATAAATTAAAAAGGTTGGTAATTTTGCAATCCCTATTTGTATTCATTTTAATAAAACAATACTATTTTTTTTTTTAAATTTCAAGTATTGGTTTGTTTTATCAATAATTTTAATAATATTTTCAATTATTTGTTTCTCTGGTTATAAGTATAAAATTTTGTTATTATTATTATTTTTTTTTTTGTTATTAATTTTGTTATTAATTTTTTTTAGTTCTCTATAAATATTATATATATTATTAGTTGAAAATGAAGGTGCTGGGTTTAATATTTCATTTTATTTGTTTTATTTCAGGTATGCTTTTATTATCTTACATATTAAATATTACTGTTAGAAATATTTCAAAATAAAATGTTTATAATTGCTTCTATGTTTAATATGTTAATATATAAGTATAATAAATTTAACAGAGATTTAATTTGTTACTACTGTATATTTATTATCCAGTTTAATATTTATAAGTTTTTTAAAATCAATTTATAAATGTAAGATTCATGTTTCTGTTAACATTTATCCTGGGGATACTTAAACTGTCTGTATCAGGACCAGGCTTTTAGTAAATGGTGCTATAGGCAATTAATATTGGGGTATGGTTTCACAAGCTTCTTTAAAATCTACATTTATGACTTTGAATAATTTAGAATTTCACTGATTCCTAATAATTTTTTCTTATTATTTTAATATCTTTTTATCACAAGTTATTTGAGTCATAATACTTCTGTTTTTCGGATATTGTTTCAACAGCAAAATAATTTTTTTTTCAAGGTTAGATCTTCTCTACAGTTAATGAGCGTTTGATGAGTTAAGCAGTCACTTGGCACTGCTAATAATAAATTCAGCTTCAATCAAATTTGTTCAAAATTGTGGCGCTAAACATCAAATCATTTTATATTCTTTTTATATGCTTTCATTGAGCCAAAAATTTGTTCTTGACTAGAAATTAAATTTAGTTTTAAAGCATTGAAAAAGATTTTTAAAAGTATTTTAGATTTTGTTATCTTTTCTACAAAAAACTGTTTGTTTTTCTAGTGATTAAACTTTTTTCAAAAAAAAAAAAATTTTTATTCTGATGGTTTTTTTGGTTAGCTAATTTTCAATATACTTATTTTTTGTTAAAAGTAAATTTTCTCAAGAACTAGGTTGTAGTTTACTTTTTCGTAAACCATTTTTATAATAATTAGATACCTCTTAGATCTTCAGTATTTTGAGTCTCACACATTTTGAAAATAAGTTTTGACTTATGCTCTTTTGTTACACATTTGAAAATTTTTCTTATCTTTTATTGAATAAGGTTCTTTAATATTTAAACTGCATAAGTTGTCTTTCTTACCTAATTTGTTGTTTATTATGGCTGACAAATGGGTAATTCCGTATAAAATGATCTAGAAATTTTTAAAAATGTCACCTAGTATCTTAGACTTTTCTGATTTTTATACAGTTGAGAGTACATAGTAAAAAAAGAATTCTTAGTAAAAAACTTAGTAAAATTAGTAAAGTACTTAGTAAAATAAGAATTCCTTGACAATTCTAACCTCTGGTTTCAAGTAAATCCTGAAATATGACCATTTTTGTTTTAGCAGATACTGGCCAGCCCCTTATGTGGCAAATTTTCAGGTGTGGCTAATCTAGCAAAATGATTAGAATTGTAAAAAAAAAATTTCAGCGACCTATAATTATCAATTTAAATAAATTTAGGCAATTTTTTATATACCAGATTTTGATGCTCAAGAAACCCATGTGGCCTTGATGATATCAAAAAAAAAAAAGATTACACATCATTTTATATTTATTGATCTTTCAAAAAATAAAAAGATTTTGATCTGCAAATACATGAATTTCTATATATGAATAATGGGGTACTGTCCCTACATTTTTGTAGCAGAGTATTGCAATTGATTTTTCACTACCTTCCAGACTAGCTGGAGCTCTGAAATTTTTGGAATTTCTGTGGTACCAATGATTGTGCATTTTTAAGTTGTTTTCAGGGTCCAAGACACCAGGGGTGGGGCTCCGTCATGGCCTTACTTTTTTGTAGTGGAGTCTTGTGATAGATTTTTCTCTAGTTTCCAAAGAAAATAGAGCTCTACAACTTTCTCAAAAAAAAATTTTTTTTGCATTAATATTTAAGTATATATATCTTTGAAAATATTGTCTTCAAAATTTTTTTTTTGTTTACATTTGTTCCATTTCTTTTTTGATCATTCTGTATTCAATGATCTTTCTTAAAATGTTTTAAGAATTTCTTTAAATGTTTTATGCATATGTTTATAAGATTTTTGATTTGCAAGGATATGGATTAAAAACAGTTATCCATCTCAAATCGCAACAAATTGTTTTTTTTATTTAATAAATGCTGATATTCGTTTCTTTAATTATTGATGAACGTCTTTTTTTTAATTTTTTATTTATTTATATTATTAATTAAAAATTTTGAGTTTAAGAGGTATGTCGAATACCATCCCCAACCCCCACCCCACACACACATACTTTTTTTTTGTTATAAGACAAATTCTAGATATAGAGGACCTTTTTTTAGAAATAGATGGTTGTGCACCTCCACTTTAAAATTTTTTGATATTTTTGACAGGAAGATGTGCGTTAGCCTGTCTTTATATGACCAGGCAGATTACATTTTACTTTGAGAATTTGACCGCAACTTTCAAAAAACGTTTTAAAAACATGCAAAATAAAAAATATTCTGAGTTATTCCTTAAGTGAAATAAATTTTTTTTTAAACTAATTATGTTTTTTTTATAATAAATAAAAAACTATTAATTGCATAATTTTTTGGAAAAAAAATAGCTGAGGTTATGCATTCATTTTAAAAAAATTTTAAGCGAATGCCAACGTTTGCTTAAGTAAAAGCAAGGATGTGATGTTTGTTTTTCTGTCTTTTTTTTTTAATGTTTGCTCATTTTTTTAATGTTTGCTCGTAACAGACAGAAAAACATTGATCTATCAGACAACAAAAATTGAAGAATACAAATTGATATTATCAGAGGCAATAAACAAGTGAGCAGCTCATTCCTACACAGCAAAATGTCAAGTAAAATACCTAGGCAACAAAAGAAAAATTTGGCAAAAAACTGCTATTTTGTCTTAAGTGATTTTGCAGAAAACTACACGTTTGTGATTCAAGATAAAATCCAAAGTTACCAATGGTGCCTAAGTCAATGTATTTTACACCATATTGCCTTCTATTTATTAAACGAAAATGACCAGCTTAAAGAAAAATTATTTTGCTTTATGTCAAAAGATAATGAGCATGACATTATTTTATGTATAAAGTTCAGACACAAATCATTGATTATTCAAAAGAATATCATCCTAATATTTCAAAGGTTCTTTATTTTTCAAATGGTTGTGCTGCAAAGAATAAAAAATACCTTAACAATATCTGGTTCCTTAAAGATGATTTTGACATTGGTGCAGATAAGATATTTTTGCTACAAGTTATGGTAAGTCACCACGTGATGATATTGGTGGCACTGTAAAACGATTATCTGCAAATACAATTTCATAAAGCCCCATAAATGACCAGATAGTGAATTGTAATAAAATGCTTTACTACTTTATAAAAAATATTAAAGGGGTTATTTTTTTCAAACATGAAAAAAAAATACTGACAGAATTATGCACCACTTTGGAAAAATATTTTCAGCTAAGTAGAATAATTCCTGGAATTAGGAGCTATCATCAATGTAACCCAGAATTTACAGATACTATCAGCTTTAAACGAAAATCAGTTGCAATATTCCACTACAAAAAATGGGAACTGTGCCCCATTATCCATATATGAAAATCCATATATTTGCAGATCAAAATCTTTACATTTTTTGAAAGATCAGTCAATATAAAATGATGTGAAATATAGCATTTTTGATATCATCAAGGTCACATGGCTTTCTTTAGCATTAAAAACAATAAAAAATTGCCTATATTTATTTAAATTGATAATTACAAGTACTTAATAATAATTTTTTACAATTTTGATCATTTCATTGGATTTGTCACCTCCAAAAATAGCCAGGTACAAATTTTTATGTGAAAAAATCAAATATTTTTAAAGTTGTGTGACTTGAAACCTTTAAATAAATGTTGCAATTTTAAGGGGACAAGAGGGGCCTGGTCAAAGTAAAACAATTATATTTCAGAATCTTCTGGAGCCAGAGGCTAAAAATGTCAAAGAATTATTATTTTACTAATCACTCTTAACTAGATAAAAATCAGTAAAATCTGAGATGTATGGTAACATGACCTAGGTCGTTTGACATTTTTTTTCAAAAAGATCAGAATTATTCTGATCTTTTTGAAAAAAATTATATACTGCAACTAAGAATTCCTTCATAAAATCTCTTCATAAGTGCAGGGTTTGTTTTGTTAGTGTTACGTTTAGAGCTATTGATGTACGCCCTAAGCGATTTTAAGCAGTATGTGATTTTAGTTAAGCGACTTTTTATCATTTCATTTAACTTTTAAATTATTCTATAAGCGGTAAGATAAAAGAAGTAATTAATTTTTATAAAAATCTCATTAACTTTAAATGACATTTATATAAAATATTTGTTACAAAATTTGAATGAAGTTATGTTATGTTAGATATAAGCGCTATTTACTGATGAAAAAAAATCAAATAAAATTAAAAATTTATTATTATTTTGTTTTTATTTTATTTTAATGATTGATTTTTTCGCTTTAAAAAACGCTAATATTTTGAGCTTGAAGCAAAGATCATAATAACATAGTTTAGTTCTGATAAAAAGTATATGATTTAATTTAAAACTAGTTTAATAAAAATATATAATTTTATTCACATAAAAAAATATATAATTTAATTTTGATTTAAAAAATATATTTAAGTTTATTAAAATTAAAGTTAATGCTTAGGTTTAACTAAACTGTCAAATTTATTTAAAAATTTTACTAAATATTATTCAATATTAAAATTTTATTTGATCTTAAAAAAAAATTAGCTCATTTTTATCGCAATTGTTTTTTACTCAAAATTAAATTTTAAATAAATGACTGCATCAAAAATTTGCACGAAACATATATTAAATTATAATAGATATATACAGCGATATAATTTTAATAAATGATGTTTGGAAAAATAATCTTTGCTTTCATAACAAAATTGTTAATGAAATAATAAACTTTTAATAAATTAAGTAATTTTTTATTTTTTAAATAAAGTAAATTTTTAATAAATAAAGTAATTTTTTTATTTATACTCACTAATTTTTTTAAAATAAAAAAATCTTTTTTAGTTTCAAAGCCGCAATTAGAAATTTAAGAAATTATCATTTAAAAATTCAAAAATGCATCATATTTTAATTTATTTATGCAATTTATGAGAAAAGAAAGAAATTTGTTAATATTAGTAAACGACCCGGGCTGGTATTTGACCTGGGTTAAAGCCAAGTTTTATGGTTGAGTAAATATTAGGTTTATGGCTGAATAAATGGTTTATGGCTGGTTTTTGGCTGAATAAATAATAATGCATATTGATATAATATATATAAATAAGTCAGTATGCACCAATATTTATGCAGTCCCGTCCATAGAACTGGCCTTAGCCACAGTGAAAGACCAGCCCTGGTCTTTAACTAGTTAATATCAAACATTTTTAAAATTGTAATATTAAATTTAATTATTTTATATTGAAAAAAAAAATTAAAGAAAATAAACATTCTCTTATAGTAATAATAAAAAAGAAGTTAAATAACATTTAACTTTTTGCAGTAATTAACATTATTGCAGTAATTTAAAAAAGTTATATCTTTAAAAAATAAAACAATGAGAATGACATCATAAGCATTTTTTATTTAAAACAAGGTAATGAGTAAAATCAAGTGGTTGTTTTTTATTTTATTTTTTTCTTTTGAAAGGTTACCTTCGATTAAGTTATATTCAAACAACTTAGTTTTTTTGTAATATAAGATAATTTTTGTTCTGTTTTTGCATCTTGTATTTTTACATTTTTTCGCTTCTCTGTCAATCTTGAAAGCTAAGACAGTGTTTGATTTTCATTAATGTTAATGTAACAACATGTAAAGTTTGTATGTTGAAATTGATTTTCATTAATATATTGTTAATGTAACAACTAAGTTTGTATGTTGAAATCTGTTAAAAACTTCAAGTTAAAGTATAAACTAGGATGAGTCAATATAATTTGTATGGATAAAAACATGCCAGAGAATAGAATGTATACTTGTTGCTAAAATTTAATTTCAACTTCAAATTTAATCGTATGTTGCAATGACCACTAGGCATATGACTTTTAAACTTTTTGAATAAAAATTGATTTCCTGGGGTTTCAGTAGATGAACTTTTATATGAAGATTGCATTTATTATTCCTTCAGTGAAAAATTATAAAAAAAGGTGGCGCATCCATAAGCATCTTTTGATGACGTCACTATTCAATATAAAACTTTAAACAAATGGCGTTATATAATTATATTGCACTAAATGTAGGTAATGTTTTATACCTTAAATGTTAGCTTCTTATTGCTAATTCAAGCTTAATATAGTTTTAACAATCTGCCTTTAACCAGTAGGCTTATACTTTTGAAATTTCATATTAAAAGTAGAGTTTCTAGTAGTTTGGCTTTATAAGCTTCAATTTTTCTCATCTGCTTTTGACTAATTGCTTTGTTGTTTTATTGTAGAAGGTATTCTGACAGAAAAAGTTTAGATTTTATTTAGTTCATCAAAGGCATGTTTAAACTATCACGTATTCTAGTTGATAAAAGCTCCAATGTATGACAGCAGAATGTAAAAAGCAAAGTTGTCAGGCGTTTAGAAATACCTTTGCGATTTACTTAAATAAAATTAACTCTGCAAAATGCCTCTTCACAGGGAAATTATTGGGCATTTTTTGGGATTACATTATAAAATAAAGAAGAAAATAAGAATAGAAACTATTGCAAAGGAACTGAATTTACTTTGGAATAAATTTAATTTTCCTGTCATATCAATGCAACGTGTCCACCTAAAAATTGAAAATCTAATTAATGCATATGTGAGATACAGAAAGAAAAAGGATAAGAGATTTGTAGAGGAATTAGCAAGCCTCTTTGCTACAATTTTACCTACTGCAGATTGATTCTCATGGTACTGTTGGATGCACAACTGCCAAGCTTGTATCAGTCTCAACAATTCATCCGTCTAAATGCAGAAAAGTTATGCAATCTTCAGTTGAAAAACAAATCATGGTAACCTCAGATCAATCTGTGCAAGAAACTGATGCTGAAATATCACCTGGTGATGATTTTATACCTGAAGTGGAAACAAAGAGAAAAAAAATATCAAAAAATCAAGGCTGCTGTAAATCTGGTTACCAAATATTCGCTATCTACAAGACAATCATCCAGAGTTTGTTCTAGTCTAGCTGCTGAATGTTCTGCTAAGTTACCCACACCATCACAAAATGAAATATCGAAAAGAGTGGTCAGAGATGGTATTAGAAAGGCTGCTGAAATAAAACGCATTCTTCAGCAGGAAAATGATTTCTGTTTGCATTTTGATGGAAAGAAACTGTCATCTAAAGAATATGAAGTTGTTTGCTTGCAAGGAAATTGAATTTAGGTATCATCATATGTGAAACTGGTTTGGCTCCAAACATATTTTCTGGATTGAAGAAGCTCTTAGATGACTTCGATGCATGGAAGAGTATTAAAATGATTCTGTGCAATACAACAGCAGTCAACACTGGTAGCAGAAATGGAATAATTGCTCAGCTTTATAAAGAATTTGAAAGAAAATGTATTATTAGACCGCAGTACATTGGGTGTCAACACCACATCCTTGACTTGGTTCTTCGACATTTACTTGACTTCTATGTTCCAACAGTCTCACAGAAACCAGATATAAACTATGAGTTTGTTGATAACATTTGCAGTCAGTATGAGAACCTTCAGCGAAACATACCGGTGAAGTCGAAGCACCTGCTTCTGAAAATGCTGGATGGAGGAGTGATTTCAAGTTTCTATTCGAACTTTGTGAGGCTTACAAAGTGTACAAGAAATGCACTAAATTTTCGAAAATCAAGTGGTGAAAACTTCCTTCACTTCATAATGCAAGATGAAACTCTAGAGCAACATATGCTCTACTAGCTTATTTTCTTCTGGAAGAACATCGTCAGCAGCTAAACAGTATCTGCAACTTTATATCAACTGTATGGGCATCAGTGTGGTTCTCTAATCAGCATTTCACTGAACACAGTTTTGAAGAATTGCATTCTGCTGTTTCAGAATTTGATTGCCAGAAAGCAACAAAGTGTTTCCAAACGCATTAGGTAAATCAGCCTTCAGTCATTGACATTCCACGATCAAACATTGTGGCTAAAAGAGCATTCAAAATAAAGGAAGACATTTACACTACCTGCAAAAGTGGCTAGTATTTTAATGCTAAATTCTTAAACTCAAATTTACAATTGTAAACACTCAACAGTGACTAAAGTAAGCATATATTCATATGGATGTTTAAAATTTCTGTTTTACAATATATAACTTGTGTGAATTAAACATTGTAGCTATTTCTTTAAGGGTGCGCTAGGTTTTTTAAAATTGAAACAAAAATTAAGTCATATTTATTATATTTAGATAAAAGTTCATTATTTACCACCCCAGGAATCTAGATTAAAAAAAAGTCATATACCTAATAACCACGCATATTTTTTTTTTTGTTGATAACAAAATGTCCAATGATGGCCACGATTTTTTTTGCATATATAAAAAATGACGCATTTTAAAAACCCGCTGAAAAAAACAAACTAATTAGTCATCTTATTGTTTTTTTTTATCAACAATAACTTTCACAATAACCGCTCGATAATGTAAGTGATGTAACTTAAGTCAAATATACAGTATCAAAAAAACAAGTTTATTTTTCTTAGCCGGTCAACTCTGATAGGTTTTTATAAAAATTTTAAATTGGTATCGAATTCTCAGCATTTTGTGAAAGTTTCTAATAGAAACTGCTTTACTGATTTGTAGAAATCAGACCTAAAAGTTGAAGCAATTTTTTACCTTGTTTTCTGTGTAACATAAGTGTAAGTGGCATTTTCAGTAATAAGTTTGCTCTCTTCTGGCCAAACTCAAAACTTTTTAGCTTCTTTTATTAATTAGACTAACAGCTTTCATACAAAATAGCTGAAAATTTAGTTTTAATTATTCACCTCCCCAAGGCCCGAGGGGGCCACTACAGTCAAGGAGGCTACTAATTTTTTTTTTTTTTTTTTTAATTTTTTTGTTTGTTTGTTTGTTGTAAAAGCATGCGCTCTTACCACTACACCACTACCGCATTAAAGTTTAAATAAGCAAATATTTGATAAAGTTGTTGCACGTGTAACGTAAGTTAAAAATGTAATTGCCCATATATATGTTATTTTAATGTTTTTATTTTCTCATTAATAACTATAATAATAAAGTATTAATATGGAAATTAAAATAATATAGCAAACTAGTTTTGTTTTTCAACGCGTTTTTAAAATGTGTCATTTTTAAAATATGCAAAAAAATTCCTGGCCAAGTTATCAACAAAAAAAATTATTTGCGTGGTCATTCAAGGCGTGCTACTGAACAAGCGTTTCTGGAGAAATCCTAATATATATGTACTTTTTAACAATAATAAAAAAAAAATTAAAGCAGTAATTTATTATTAGAATGTTTTATTTGTTTGGTAATATCTCTAAGTTATAGCCCAACTTGCCCTCTTTTGAATCTGGTTTGAAGTATATAGTTTGTATATTAGTATAATATAGCTTGTTTATAATAATATATCTATATTTTTAGTGAGTTACGGATTCTATTTTTTTGATTTGTTTACATCAGTGGATGTAAATAAAGTAAATGGAGTAACCTTAGTTGCTGGACCAGAAAATGGAACTTTAGCCAGTTTATTTAACGAAAAAACAGAATCTATTAAACTTTCTAGTAGTGTTTCAAATGAATTTGCATACATTTTGCACACTGTTTCTACATCTAATGATATAACATTTGCTACTCAATTTAAAATAACTGTTACTCCTGATCCTGAAAATAGAGATGGTCAGCAGTTCATGTCAATTTTTACTTTATTACAAACTAATCTAGAAAATATTTGGTTTACAATTGGATTTAAGTTTGTTCAAACCAAGAAACAAGTTGAGAATGTTGTGATGTGAGTTATTTATTTATTTTTTTGATTGATTTTTTATTTCTTTACACTTTTTTCATAGAACAAAGCTTTGTAAAAGCCAAATTTAAAACTTTGTTATTGTATCTTTGATCATCGATCAAAGCAGCCAGTTTTTTTAGATATTATTTTATTTAAAAAGTTTTGCATTACTTACAAACATTAAAAAAAAATTAAATTACAACTTTGTTGTTAACTTATCTATGTGAGTGAAGTGTATGAAGACTGTCAGTTCTGACTTCTCTCCACCTCTAATTTTTTACTTTTTGTAAATTTAGTTTTTAAAAAGGGTTTTTATAGGGAGCCTCAAATGCAGAAACAAGTTTTGTTCATATTAAAGAAAATGTTTTAAAAAATATTTTTGATTAAAATTAAATATATGCATACTTATAAATTGTCACTTTAGTCAAAGGTCGCCATGTCCATTTTTTTTTTGGTTCTCTGAATCTGTATAATGTTAGCCGTAGTCTGAAGATTTGATAATTTGTTTTATGTGCATTTAATTCATAACAGTTTTGGTATATAATGTCATCAAAAATATATATTTTTTAAAGATATCATATTATTTTTTCTGCCACAATCATTAAATCATTTTTATTTGTATAAATTTTTACTAAATCCCAAAAAAATTTTTGTGATAAAATTAAAAAATATTGTATATCAGAGTGCGACAAATCGAGGAATATGCGAACGTTTGTTAAAAAAAAGTCTAAAAAACAAACTTCACGTTTCTTTACTTTTACTTAAGCAAACGTTGGCGTTCGTTTAAAAAATTTTAAAAACAAATGCATTACTTCAGCAACTTTTTTTTCTTCAGCAAAAAAATATATTTAAATTTAAAAAAAAATTACTTTAATTTTTAAAATCGCATTTTCAACAACTTTAAAAAAAACAAATTACTTTCATCAATAGTGTTACTTTTAAATTAAATAGCTAAGTACACTTTTAAAGAAATTAATTATGTTTTAGCATGGTTTTTACATGTGTTTACAAAAGTGTGCAAAATTAAAAAAAAAAAAACATGCTTAAACATAAACGTTTTTTTTCAAAAGCATGTTTTTTTTTAAATTTTCTTATTTTCCTTAAAGTGAAGTTATGTTTGTTTGCAGACTAAAAACACTTTTAAAAGTTTTAGAAAGATTTTCAAGTTTTGTTAAAATGTATATAATCTAATAATTTATTAAAATGTATGTATCTAATTAAGTTAAATTAAGCGATTGCAATTTACGAAATTAGGAAAAATATCTGGTCTTCAAAATTTTAGTTTATGCAAAGTTGTGTACTTTGTTTTCAAGGACAAATTATTATAAGTTTGTTAGTGAAAAAGTTATAAAGAACAAAACAATACAAAATTAATAACACTTTAGTCACAAACTGCATTATAAAAGTAATAAAACTATAATAGTGTTATTACTTTTATAAAGCACTTATAACTTTTAAAGTTCATTCTTTGTTTAAATAACATTAATAATTCCAAACTTTAATCAAATTAAAAATGCATCTAGAAAAAATGTGGATATTCAAATATTATTAAAAACTTCAGGACTTTTTATAAATACACTTAAACAACTCTATAAAAATATTCTTTATAAAAAGTTTAGCATAATGAAAAAGTTACTAAAAATGTCCGTTAAAATGCATGTTAAATTTAAAATCAACCAATGAAAAGTTTTTATTAGTTGATTTTAAAATTAATGCGAGTCTTTACGGACCATTAGTAATGTTTTCATAATGCTAAATTTTTTATAAAAAATATTTTTATAAAGTTTAAGTTCCTTAATAAGTTTTAAATATTATTTGAATATCCACTTTATTTTTCTAGATGGTTTTCTACTTCAATTAAAATTTGGGATTACTTATGTTGCTTGAACAAAGAATGAATTATAAATGTTAAAAGTGCGTTATAAAAGTATCAAAACTATATTAGTGTTATTACTTTTGTAATGCAGTTAGTTACTAGAGTGTTATTACTCTTATAGTCTTGAATTTATTATTTTATTTTTATTACTTTTTTGCTAACAAATTTAAGTTGATTCGCACCTTGAAAACAAAAATAAGGTTTTGCATAAACTAAAATTTAGACCAGATATTTTTCCGGAATTTTTAATTTTGCAATCACTTAATTCAACCCTTGTAATATAATATAAAGACTTATTTTCTTTATTAGAGTTTACTTTATTATTATAGAAATAAAATGATATTTTTATTATTAAATACTTTATATTGTATATGAAATATACATTATAATATATATATTTTTTAAAGTTTCAATTGTTTATATCGATTTTTCAGGTTATATGTATGAAATATTTTTATAACTATGTATATAAATTAAGGAAAGTAGATTTAAGTAATGATTCTGTTATTGTTATACCTTGTTGATAATTTGGTAGAAAGTTTATTATAAAATAATTTACCAAGAGGTTAGTTGAAAAGTATTTTATGTTTTTTTGAAAATTTATTTTGATTATTTTTAATTTATATATATATATATATATATATATATATATATATATATATATATATATATATATATATATATATATATATATATATATATATATATATATATATATATATATATATATATATATATATATATATATATATATATATATATCAGGGCCTATTCTAGGAAAACAATTTGGGTGGCAGTACCCCTCTGTCCCAAATAAATTTAGCAGAAAATCTGCAATTTTTTGCACAAAAAAAAACAATATTAAAATACAAAAAAAAGGACCTTAAAATTTAATTTGGGCGATGCCCAAATTTGCGCCTAAGTACAGTCGATGCTGTCAAAAACGGTGAAAAATAGCCCCTGATATATATATATATATATATATATATATATATATATATATATATATATATATATATATATATATATATATATATATATATTTAAATATATATATTTAAATATATATATATATATATATATATGTTTAAATATATATATATATATATATATATATATATATATATATATATATATATATATACATATTTATATATATATATATATATATATATATATATATATATATATATATATATATATATATATATATATATATATATATATACACACACATGTACACACACCTACATATATCAGGCCTTGTTATGAGATTTTGTTGCATAACAAAAAAACATGACTCAAGTAAATGTAACTTTACTCAATATATATATTTATATCATTAAAAGTTAAATTATGTCAGTTGCGTGTTTTAAAGTCCCTCATTGTAATTTAATTGAATTTCAAACCATGTTAAAAATCATTCAAGGTCTAAATACCTTTAAGTTAAACAACGTTGTTATGAAAATATTGTCAATGAAAATTAAATATGTTATTTGTAAAAAAATTTCCTATTTTTAAAAACATATACTTATTATTTAAACTAATAGTATTTGTTTCTTAAAACATTTATAGCACACAATATTAGCATGTTTGTTTTCTAACAGTTTATTTGTTTGTTTTTTTTTAAATGAGGAGGCAAATGTTTATTGGTGAATTCCTCAACAGTCAAAAAAAAAATTTTAACATTTTTTCTGGCATTTTTTTTTTTAGCTTGACCAAAATCTTCACCTGTTACTCATAAACTAGTTAATCATTTCTAATCATTCATTCTATGATCAATTTAAAAAATTAATGATAATAAAAATGAAAAATTTTTTGTTAAAAAGCAATTTCCAAACTAAAAATTTTTTCATAAATTTGTTATATAGTTTACTAAAAAAATTGTCAAAAATAATTTTACTTTCAGACTTGATTATGATTTATCTGGCGATGTATTATGTATTATGTATTATGTACATACAGTTATAAATGCATTAAGCACTTTTGTAATAGGATGAAAAAATATTATTCATTTAAAATTATGATGAAAAAAAATAGTTGAATATAAAACAAACATGAAAAAGTAACTTAAATCAAATTAATATAAATTATTTTTTTTTCTTTAACATAGTTTAGAAATTTTAAAAGTAAAAAAAAAAAAAGAATTTATTTAGTTTAAAATAAAATAATTTATTAAATAAAAAAATATAAAAATAATATAATAGTTTATTAAAAATAATATAATAATAATAAAATAATTTTTTAAATAAAAAAATTAAAAATAATATTTTATTATAAATAAATTTAAATTTTTTAAAAATGGAAAGTAAAAAAAATTTAACTAATCTGTTTTTTCATTTGAAAAAAAAAAAAATTCCAGGGGAAAAAACGGCATAGTCACATTTAAAAAGTTTTGAGAAAGTATATATTGATCATTTATAAAAGTCTTTGTATAAAGATAGGTAAAAAAACATTTTAATAAAAATTACAAAAATTTTATTAAAAATGTTAACTAAATTAATCTAGAAATACTTTTTATTAAAAATTTTATTAAAAATGTTAAATTAATCTAGATATGCCTTTTTTCCTAATTTTTAAGTTTCTTTGTTTTTTATGAAGACTTATCTAAATATATATATATATATATATATATATATATATATATATATATATATATATATATATATATATATATATATATATATATATATATATATATATATATATATACATATATAAATAGTTTATGAAGTAATTAATTGTTGTAAAAAATATTTTTAACAAAATTGTGAAATAATTGAAGAGCCCAGGGGAAAGTACGGCATAGTCACATTTAAAAAGTTTTAAGAAAGTATATATTGATCATTTAGATAAGTCTATATGTATATGTATATAAATTTTTATATGCAAAAATAATATTTGTATATGTATATATAAATGTGTGTGTATATATATATATATATATATATATATATATATATATACACAAAATCCCAGTTAATGTAGCAGCACTCCTGGCATGTTCTACCTATTTTTCAGTCCATGTATGTACACTGCTTGTATGTTCTACCTATTTCAATCAATGCATGTGCACTCCTTGCATGTTTCACCTATTTCAGTTGATGTTTGTACTCTTAAAAAAAAAATAGTATAAAATATTTAAAAATGTATAAACAAACGCATTCCGCTTTTCTTGCTAATTTAAGATTAAGAAAATATTCAATTTCTTAATTGAAACTTTCCATTAAATTTAATTATATAATCAATTAATTTACAATCAATAGTTATTTAAAATTATTTTTTAAGAATTAGTAGTTTTAATTTAATTACAAGGAAATTAAGTTAGTAATTTTTTTAAATAAACCCCCCTGTCAATTTTATATATCTTTACCCCAGCTTTTTATTTGTTTTTGACATTTTTATGACATTTGGCATATTTTTTAAGTTATTTTTATTTATTTAATAATATTAAAAAAAAACATTATTTTAGGAAGTTATTGTTTAGTTTAATAATTATTTTTTGTTAATATTTTTTTAAGTCAAGGTGAGAAAAAGCAGTATGTTTACATAGGAAGATGGAAAGATAAAGGTAAAGATAAAGTAGTTACAGAAGTGGAGGTTGTTAAACCACATTCAATTAAAACAAATGTATGGCAAACATTAATGGTTCGTATCCGCAATAATCAAGTCACAGTTAGTATTGACTGTAAAGAAGTTGCAACTCAAAAAATGGACGCATTAACAGAGACTTACATATTGAAAGGTTTTTTAACATTAACTCAAATAACTGAAATAGTTGGTTTTGGAAATGAAGAAGTGACTCAAAGATTCTTAGTAAGTTTTTTTTCATATGTATAACTGGTTTTTAAGACTTTAAAATGTTTAAAAAATTTTGAAAATTTTAATTTTTAAAGCCATTAAAAGTTTAATTGAAACTTTTGTTTCTATTTTGTTTTTGTTGTTTAAAAGTTGAGTTCATTAACTTATTATCACAATGGCAGTTTAAGATAATTTCCAATATTTAAACTAAGTTTTTATAATTAATTAAACTAAAATTTAGTAGGTAAACAGATTCTATCTGTTGACAAGTTTTACACCACTTCTTTATCTATTATGCTGGCACAGATGTATTTATAATACATTGTTTCCAATTTAGGATGTTGAATGCTAGATCTTCTGGATTTTTTGTTTTGCTTGTGTCTCTGTTTTGATGACTAGGCAACTAATTCTATTAACTCCTACATTACAGTACTAAAATCAGTTTTATGGTTCTGAAGCTGGCTGGTAGTCAGGTTTTCCAAACTCAGTGGTAGCTCTCAGAGAGGCTGATTCCATCAACAAAATATCAGAGTACTATAACAGTGTTCAATTTAAGTCCAGAACAAAATATCTGATCTAAACTTGTTTGGGTCGGACAGTGTTTTTATGGTTTTACAGAACCGTGTTATGCAATTGAAATCTCTGTCATGTTATTCAGTTTATTTAATGTTAGTTTGGTGAAGATTTAGTTACTTTCCTTATTATTTAGAATATTTGATCACAGATTTTTGTTTTTTAATAAAACAGTTTCAATTAAATGTTGTATGTTTTTTTAGATAGACTTAAATTTTCACACTGTAACTGATAGTGCTTATTCATTTTTTTCTTTACAATTTGACAACAGCTGTTTTGATGTTTTAAAAATTTAAATTCAATTTAAAAAATTGTGACATGAAAAGCTTTTAATTATTAATCTTTTTTAAAGTTTTTATTTTATGTGAAGTCTCTAAATAAAATCAAAAATTAATCATAATGATTGTTTAAAATAAACGTATTATGCGAGCCTTCCCGAGAAAGGCATGTGGTTTTTTGTCTTGTATGACCACAAGCAAGTATTTTATTTCAGACAACTTGGTCATGGCTGTTTACAAGTTTTATTATAATCATTGCGTGAAAAAAAACAACTAACAAAATAAAAAATAAATCAAAATATAAAAAAATAGAAAGAATTTAATAATTAAAATAATTTGTGTACTGTTTTTATTTTTGTTTCTTTTGACTGGTTGTTACATTCAGCAACAAAATTAGAAAAGGTGAAACAAAAATTAAAAAAAAAAATTTTAAGTCTACATTTAAAAGAATGACTTTAAAAACGCGCATTGGTTTTAAAATTAACGCGCATTTTTACGAACTATTACCAACGTTTTTCATAACGTTAAACTTTTTATAAAGTACGTTTTTATAAAGTTGTTTAAGTGATTTGTAAAAGTTCCTGAAGTTTTTAATAATATTTGAGTAATTTAATTTCAATTTAAAAGTATGTACATCGATTTTCTAATTTATCACAATTAACCAGCTAATCAATAGAAAATTTAAAATTCTGACTAAAGATCCTAGTTTGCCAACATAAAAAGATAATTGGCAAACTTTTGCAGGATTTTTTGATGTCCCAGATGGGACACTTTCACACATTGTGCAAACTCCAAATTTAAGTATGTTTATACCTATGCCATATAAGAAGGCCTTGAAAAAAATTAAGAAAGCAAAGGCCTGGGAGCAAAAAAGCCCTCACGCTTGGGCAGGGGGAGGGGCAAACTTTTTAGGGCTTTTTTGTTTCCAAGCCTCCGCCATCCTAATTATTTTTGGGATGGTGGAGGCCCAAAAGGCCTTCTCATTTGACATTATACTTAAGTTTTAGGGCTTGTACAAATTTCACACATTTGGCATAGGCATACTTATGTTTGGAGCTTGTGCAAGCTCCAAACAAAGTATACCTATGCCAAATGTGAGAGTGTTCTATGTGAGAGTGTCCTATCTTAAACATCAAAAAATCCTGCGGGCTCCAATGCATACATGCCACCCGTTATATACTGGCCCTGAGTAAAGCGTATTTCAGAGAACCTTTTTTTGAGTTGACAAAGAACAGGTTTTAGCAGTGCCGTGGCTAATTGGAGCCCCCTCCCCCTCCCAAAACAAAGTGTCATTTGGGTCTCAAAATCTCCCAAATATTACCGCTAGGTTTTACTAAAATAAAGGCTCCTTAAATTAGCAAAAGGGTAGAAAGTTTTCTGCCCCCCTTCATCCCTCCCCCCCCCCCTTCCTCTCCTTTTAAATTAAGGGGTACGGGTAACATATCTACAGCACTGGGTTTTAGGCTTTGTTTTCAATATTACTGATCTTGCGAAGGATTCGTTTTTTACGGACCTACTAAATAGGGGTGCCTGAAAAAAATGTCCATCTTAAGTATAGTTAATTTTTATTTGCTTCCTCATTAAAGTACTGTATGGCTCGACTAGGGATCGAGCACTGGCCTTAGTCACCGCAGTCCACAGCATTAACCGCTTAACCAAGAGAACTTGTTAATATCGTATCATTTAACTTTAATATTTGCATATATATTTAAAAACATTTTTTAAATTGGAATCCTGTGCCACAAACAAAGAGCTTTTGGGTTGTATAAAGTATCTAAGTTACCTCCTCCGCATTTTATTTTTCCATAAACTTTTTCATTGAAAAAAAAAGTTTGAGGGGAGGGGGTTTTAAAAATGTACATACTTTTTATGTATGTATAAAAAGTATGTACATTTTATGTATGTATGTAATTTTTAATTATGCACAGCAACAGGGGAGGGTGGGGGTCAAATTTCAAAATTTTAGGCGTACGTACTTCATGAATGACCCCTAATAAGTGCTTTATAAAAGTAATAACACTATTATAGTTTTATTACTTTTATAATGCAGTTAGTGAATAAAGTGTTACTACTTTTGTGTCATAAGTTTATTATTTTGTTTTATTTTTTACGACTTTCTTGCTAACAAACTTATAATAATTTGCTCCTTGAAAACAAAAACACAGCTTTGCATAAAATTTTGAAGACCAGATATTTTTCCAGAGTTTGCAAATCGCGATCACTTGATATATACTTGTAACATTAAAATTATACTAATATATTTTACAAACAGATGACGGAACAAATTTTTGCTTTCCTCTTTAAAAAAAAACAACAATAAAATAAAAATAGATATATAACAATAAATATAATATAGGAAATTTAGAAGTATGTTCTTTTTAATGTTTAAAACTGTTTTTTTTGTTTTTTTTTTTGTTTTTTTTTTTGCTTTGAATGAAGAAAAATAAAAACAGTTCACAAATTATTTAAACTTTTATTATTATTTTCTATTTAAGTTTATTTTTAATTCCTTTTTGGTTATTTTGCTTACTTTGTTTTTAAAACTTTTTTCAGCAATGCATATAATAAAACTTGCAAACAGCTGTGACAAGTTGTCTAAATTAAAATACTCATGCCTTTCCTGAGAAGGCTTGTTATGTGTAAATTAAATGTTATATTTAAATTTTTTGAGTAGGAATGTACTTTTTATGATGAATTTAAACATTTGAAACTATTATTCCATGTCTTTCTAAAAATCTTTGTATATTTTTTAAGTTACTTTAAATGAAAAAAATTATGTCTTTACAAAGAATTGTTTGAAAGTTTTTTTTTAGACATGACTTACTAATTAAAGCATGAAAAGACTACGTTATTTTTTTTGCAATGTTTCAAAAGAAATGTACTAGGTTGGTTGAAAAGTTCGCGGAGCGGCACCTATGTTGCAGTAGTAGAAACAAATTTATAACTGTATTAAACGTATTCATTCTTCGTATGAACGCATAAAAAATTTCAAGTCGATATGTCATTTCAGTCTTTGTTTACAAGCTATTGAAATTAGACGTGTCATAGTATTTTTTAAAATGGAAAATATTGAACATCGTGCTGTAATAAAATTCTTTGTGAAAAAAGGTTTAAAGCCCATGGAAATTCATAATGAAATGGTAAATGTGTTGGGTGATGATGCTCCTTCAAAAACAACAGTATGCAAATGGGCTGCGGAGTTTCAACATGGGCGTTCAAGCCTTAAAGATGACCCTCGCTCTGGACGTCCAAAAAGTGCTACTACTGAAGAAACGATTAATGCTGTGCATGACATGGTTATGGATGATAGACGATTGACCAAACGTGAAATTGCTGAGGCTGTGGGCATCTCAGATGAACGGGTATTACACATCTTGCACGATGAATTACGTCTGAGAAAGCTGTTGGCAAGATGGATGCCGCATTCGCTAACTCTGGATCAGAAACGCACTCGAGTAAAACTTTCTCAAGAACATTTGGCCCGTTTTCAAAAGAATAAAACAGATTTTGTGCGTCGATTCGTAACCATGGATGAGACTTGGGTTTACCACTATGATCCGAAGCTGCGACAACAAACTGCAGAGTGGACAGAACCCGGTTATTCAGCTCCGAAGCAAGTGAAGGTGTCAAAATCGTCAAAGAAGGTTATGGCATCAGTTTTTTGGGATGCGAAAGGAATTTTATTAATAGATTACCTTCAAACCGGTAAAACGATAACAGGTGAATATTATAAAAATCTTTTGGACCAGTTGGATAAAAAAATTCGTGAGAAAAGACCTGGTTTGCTGCATAAAAAAATCATTTATCACCAGGACAACGCACCTGCTCATATCAGCGATGTTGCAAAGGCGAAATTGGTCGAATTAAAGTACGAACGCTTGGAACATCCACCCTATTCACCAGATCTGGCTCCGTCCGACTTCCACCTCTTTCCACATCTCAAAAAATTTCTACGTGGAAAGCGTTTCTCATCACATGAAGAAGTCATTGCAGCCGTAAATGGGTATTTTGAAGGCCTTCCGGAATCGCACTTCAGAGATGGGATACATGAATTGGAGAATCGTTGGAAAAAGTGTATTGCTCTTAAGGGAGAATATACTGAAGAATAAAGTCATTTTTTGAATCATAAAATTGTTTTTTCATTTCCGCTCCGCGAACTTTTCAACCAACCTAGTATATACTACCTATAAATTTTTTTCTTTTCATTAATTTAACTTCATTTTTCAAAATTGAAATAAAATTTGTTCATTTGTTAAACAATCAAATGAAGTAATCTGTAAAAGCATTTTGCATAACTTTAATTAAAAGTTTTAAAAGATAAGTTTATAAGTAAATTTTTTCAAATGCAATTAACAGTGTAACAAAAAGTAATTTTATTTTCAAGTTTTTTTAGTTTAATTTTAAAGCTAATTTATTTTCTTTTTCGTAAGGAATTGTTTTGCTTCTTTAGTTTTTTCAATTTTTTTACTTCTTTAAGTTTAGCTTAATATTTCTTTTTTTTTGTTGCATTTCTGAAATGTTTAAATCATAAAAACATCTAAACAGCCGTGGTCAAGTTGTAAACAAAAAAAAAATTTTGTGTGGTCAGCAATAGCGTTTGATTGCACACCATTTCTGTCCGTGCTTTATTTTGTAGAATTTAATTCCCGTTGGTCAAAATGTCCGATTACTTTGTAAATTGATTTTTGGACGATTTGAGGTTTTAGCCAGTTACTGTCTGATGTCTGGCCATTAAATTGCAGGGTGTCCACTCTGCTGGAAAAACTGGAAGAAAGGCTGTTTTTAAAAACACGCTGAAAAAAATTGGAAAATTAATGCTTTAAGCAACATTGATGCTGGAAAAACTGGAATTTTTTTTTTTAATTGCATTTTAGTAGCTTAATTTGTGTTAAGTTATTGATTTTTGAAGGTTATTTTAAATCTTACTAACAATATTTATTCTTTTTATAGTTTTATATTTTTAATTTAGATTAGTATTGTTATTTTAGTACAAATAACATTTATATTTTCATACAAAACTTATTAGTAGCCTATTAGGTAAAGTTGAAATGAAAGATATTTAGTCTAATTTACCTAATGTTTAATATCATGACTTTAAATTTTATAATATTTTTTCATTACATTAACGATTCCAAACTTCCCCATTAATTTGACTTATTTGATTATCATTTTCAAATTTAGATTACAACTTATAACAATTTATAAGAGTTATTAAACTTGTCAACAAAAACCTGATATAGCGGACAAACACGATCCATTGCTTGACACTCCAGCTTCTGTATCTAAAGTGATTTAATGCTTAGACTCTTTTACAGCTCCATACCTGTATAGACAACATACCTGTATAGACAACAGCTCCATACCTGTATAGACAACATACCTGTCAGTCTTGCAGAAGTGTTTTCTGGAGCTCTCATCTATACTTTAAAAACTATTTAATAAGTGTCTATCAGAGTTTTGTTTTCCAGCATGGTATCTGTTATCTTTATTTTCAAAAATTCTGGAAAGTGATTGGTCTAACTACCGTCCCACAAGTCTTCCTATCATAAGCAAGGATTTTGAGTCTTTAGTTAACAAACACTTAATCTCTCATCTTGAATCTAATAACTTAGTTTCTGATCATCAATATAGATTTTGATCTTTTTGTTCTACAGCTGATTTGCTAACAGTAATATATTACTGCTATGATTAATAACCAATAGGTTTTATTGTATATTAAATAGATGTGGAGAGGTTAAGACTATTGCTCTTGACATTTCTAAAGCTTTTGATAAAGTTTTGCATGCTATTCTTTTCCAAAAGCTTTCTTCTTACTTGTTGTATCTTTAAGATTATTGAATCATTCCTTAACAGTGTATTAAAGTTGTCCTGGATGGGCAGCACTTAAAAAAAATGTGTTTGTTTCTTTTAAAATAAGACTGAAATTGGTTCAAAATTATATACTCTTTTTTAACAAGATACAAGATAGTGTGCTTAAATTGTAAAATCTATAAACCAAACGCTACCATTATAACAAACAAGAAAGTAAAAAATGTGGTTTAACTATAAAGCTTTGCAGTTTCAAATCCAGACCAATCAGTATAAAAACAGCGTCGCATGACGTTTACGGTTCTTATTACTGATTGATCTGGTTTTTACAACAATCTTAAATTTGACACTCCCAACCCTGGGATACTAGGTATCCAAGAACAATAGATAAACAGTATTAAACTTTCTTTTTAGTATTAAACTTTCTTTTTAGTTCTCCCGTAACAGCAGCTATTCTTCTTGATTCTTTGGGTTCATTCCATATAACCCTTTCTGAGTTTTAATAAAACGTCCTAATAAAGCGTTCTGAAGAACGCTTTATTAAGACGTTTTATTAAGGATACATGCCCATATATGCAAGTCTCTAAAATGGCACCACGAACTTGTTTATCATTAGAAAAAACCAATTCTTCCACAACAACTTGATTCCATAAATTTCGCTTTAACGGGTCATCGTTTATTAAAACAACATCTCCAACTTGTGGATACTCACCACCTTTTATCCTTGGGGTTTTTCTATCATAAAGGTGTCTTTCTCTTAATTGTGCAATATATTCACAGCTAAAACGTTTCTAGTAATGATCAATAATAGTTTTCAAGTACTTCAATCTGCTGTTGTGATCATCAGCATTATCAATTTGAGAATCATCCGTCTAAGTTATTACATTAATTGATTGCAGTCTTCTGTCGATAATAAGATGAGACAAGGTCAATGGTTCATATACTTCATCATAAATATAAGTTAGTGGTTGACTATTAATTGACATTTCAATCTCATGTAATACTGTTTCCAACTCCTCTTACGACAATCGACTTTTACCTACACATTTCTTCAATGCATCTTGGCAACTCGAATAAATCTTTTATAGAATCTCTCCCCACCAAGTTGATTTAGGCAAAATGATTTTCCATGATATACATTCCTTTGCAAAAAACTGTTTTAACTGTTCACTGAGAAAAGTTTTAAAGTTATTACTAATTACTATCTCTATACTTCCTCTTCGAGCTATAAAATGTTTTAAACATCTTATAAGTGAATCAGTTTTCATGGTAGGTGTTAACTCCACATGGATATTTTTTGACGTTGCTTATGTAAATAAACACACATAAGTGTTATACATAGAATTTTCTTGCCATAAATATTATTCACAAACAGGGGCCCAGCATAATCTAATCCAATATTTGTAAATGCAAGTTTATGTGTTGCCACTCGAAAACTAAGTAAATTTGGTGGTTCAGGACCTTGTAAAGTCTTTGCAAGCACTCTTTTGCATTTGACACAATCTTTAATGTACTTGTTCACTACCTGTCGTTTCTTGCAAATCCAAAATCTGCTTCTTATTTCGTTCTATGTTCCTGCAAGACATAAATGCTTTACTTTTTCATGTGCAGATAGTACGCGCAGTTAGCTTTGTAAAATGATTATAGTTTCTCAATAATATAGATAACGTTCTGCATATTCTAACAAACTATTTTCAAAAGGCCCTTTTAACCATAGAATGTTATGTCCATAAATAAATAAATACAGCTGTTGCTTGATGTTTTTATAACCTTGGCAAGAATCTTTCTCCTTCTTAAACAGACTTTGTTCAGACTTGATCCATAATGTTTCAGCTAAATTAATTTCTTCTGTTGTCATCTCTCCTTGGTATTTAATAACTTTCTTTTTAATATTATTCATGAATCGTAAAACATGCTGAAACTCTCAATAGCTGAGTTAAACTGCTCTAATAATAAATTGAACACCCTTTTTTGATTCATCAATATAATTGACACAAGTGGTAACAGAATTTTGTAATTCACTAGTAACACTTTCCGTTATATTATTATCACAATATATCCTTTGTTTTGGTGTGTTATTAGTTTTTAAAAACAAAGGACCTTCCCACCACAAGCAATTGCTCTGAAATGTTAACTTAACGTTACGTCTCTAGTCGGTATATCTGCTGGGTTGTTTTCTCCCGCAACATGGAACCAATCATTTTTTGTTACTTAATTCTTGAATTTTAGACACACAATGCTGGACCCATAACTTCCAGTCTCTTTTAGAATTTTTTGTCCAAGATAAAATATTTAATCTGCCAATAATAAATTTTCTCCACAGTTCAAACATTTTTAAATTCTTAAACAACCTTGTTCATCCAATTAGCTAATAACAAACAGCCAAGTTGAAGTTGAAGAAGATATGCACAGAAAGTTTATTTATTAAAATATTTAGTTCTAAACGTGGAATTGTTAACTTTTTTTATTTTAACAACTTTGGTCTTTGAGGTTATCAACTTAGACATCCAGCCCTCTTTAGTTTTTTACTTGAGCATATATAACTGCTGAATAAGCAACTTGAGAGCTATCACTAAAACCATGCAAAGGGATGCCAAAGGGATTCCTTTTAAGTAAACATATTTTTGTTTTTATTGAAGTTAGGATTTTTTAATGATGAACATGTGAAGGAATACATAATGCCTCCATGTAAATATTATTATTTGGATCTCTACCCTTCAAACAAACACCAGCAACATCTAGTGTTTTAATTAAGCCTTTATCTGATCCAAATATTTTAATAAATGAACTTTCTGTGCATATCTTCTTCAACTTCAATTAGTTATGTAATGCATCTGTAATGTAAGTTCGATGACTGCATCCATCAAATAATACTCTAACGCAACTGGATAAACTATTGTCAGGGTTTGTAGCTGTAGCTTTGGCAGACTGTAGAATAGGATGGTTGTTAGTAGCTATATGCTGGTTTTGATGAGTAATTTAATAACTCTGGACCTCTGATAACGGTTTATTTAAAACCTTATTTCTTTCAGCATCATCTTTTTGCACTTTATGTACTCATAATGTAATAAACAACAATTTGCTTCAAGTCCTCGTTTTAAACAAACAAAGCATCTGTGTTCCTTTTAAACTTTTACCGTTTTTTATATCATTTCTGCATCTAAATGATAAATGTTGTCCTTTATAAAACACACAAGTGTCTCTAGTTTCTTGATTACTTCTTGGAATACTGTCATAGTTAAAATGTTTTTGATTATTGTTCAAATGGTGCTGATTATTTCTTTTACTATTATTATGCATATTCTGTAATGTATTTTGTATATTTTCCTCTACTTCGATACTTGTATTGGTAAAAGTTTCACAACGCTTTGCCTTAATCACATTCATATATTCATTAAAATTCCAATCATCATTTTTGAAGTGTCGTGAACTAATAATGAATAATTCATGTGGAGTTCTTTCTAAGATAATGGGAATAAAAAATGATCCATAAGTACATGTTTCAACATTTAGGTCCTTTAAATTTCTTATATTTGCTTCAAGCTTGTCATAGATTTGACGGAGTTGTGATACTTCTTTTAAATTTCACACTGGCTTTATTTTTCGAAGATCATCCATATAAGCTGCACTGAAACTTTGCGTATTACCAAACCTTTCCTTTAAAAGATGGCACAAGAGACGCTAGCTAAAAAGCTAAAATTTTATTTCTAAAATTACTAAAATTTGTTTTCGTGTTACTCATCATTCAATTAAGTCTCATCCTTTTTCTGTGACTGTTCTTAAGTGCTTTAAAAATTCTTTTTTGTCTAGTTTTTGACCTTGAACTATAGTTCTTTAGAATTTGCTTCCTTCTTCTTCTAATTTATATAATTTGCAATCTTTTAAGTTGTCTATCAATCGTTATCTTGCTCTATAATCTTCATCTTTTCTTTTCCAGTAACTTTGAACTCTAATAGTGGTTGCTTGTAGCCTTGTTGGAAGTGAAGATGTTTAAAAAAAAAATTAAAAATTTGAAGTTAAACCTTTCATGGGAAATAAGTTAAGAACTATTATTAACATGTGTAATTTGTTTGATATTGAATTATAATCAGCTTTGTTGTAACTAAACAATTGAGATTCGTTTTCGGGTAGCGAAACTAATATTCTCCAGGTAATACTAAAGTGACCTTTAGTGTTATTACCTAGTATAGCATTAGGAGACAAATTTAAAATATAATTATTGTTGTAGGTAAATAATAAGTCCAACATATTTTTTGGAGAACCATTGGATGTCTGGAAAGTAGGGAACGTGATGTGTTGTGTAAAGAGATCATAACAAAAAAAAAAAAGATTTAATGATTCAAAATAATGATTTAAGCGTGAAGTAACAATAAAGTTAAAGGCATTAAAATATCAGTATGGCACATCATTATTATTATGATTTACTTTCATTTGTATAATTATACAAAAATTATTATAGAAAATGTATGTATATGCCCAAGTATGTATAATTATTTATAAATTTAGGGAGCATTATACAATCCGCAAATATACAATGGTAATGATGCTTATGAATACTATAATCCATGCACTTCAGATAGTTCACCATCATGTAAGTTATTATAATTTTAAACTATAAAAAGTTAATGTAAGTTAATGAATTCTAAACAGTTAATGTAAACCTTTTTTCTTTTAAAATCTACTTTTTTAATAATTTAGTTGTTCCATCAGAGCCACGACCACAAGACTATAACCCTGCTAAGTTTAATCGTTTTGCCAAAATGGTTGCTAGTGTAAGTGGATAATTTTTTTTAATCCCTAACTTATGCATTGTTTTTTATTATTTCTTTTATAAAAATAAAGAGTTTAAAGCTTTTTTTTATGGGCACAGACTTTAATTTAGTAAATAATAAACTTTAGCGGATAAAATATGGAATATATTAAAATAGTTAATCTAATTAAATCTACATTGAAATTTTTTTTAATTTACCAATACAGAATTTTTGATAGAATCATAAAGTTTATTTTGGTTTATTTTGGTTGGTTGTGTTGTTGTAGAAGGAGTTTGTAAATCTTGCATTTTTTCTAGTTGTATTAACACAATAAAAAATGCTCAGTTCTAAATAGTTATAAATACTCTAAACAGGTTAATAGCAGGAACAGCATGTGGTTGTAAAAAGTTTTTTTTAGCTCTCTTATAATTTTTAAATAAGAAAATGGCATAATGAAAACTTTGCAGAATCTCACAAGCAGAACCATGAATGACAAGCTTAAAAGAAAATGTGTTTAAATGAAATACTTGAAAAATTTGATCAAAGAGAATTTTAATTGTTATTCAACAAATTGTTTGTTTGTTTTTTTAATTTCTCACAGTATTCACAAAAATATTCATTATAATAATGTTTCGGAAATGAAAGTTACAAAAACACAAAATAAAATTTACTGAAAAGATAGTGCAGTAAAAAATATATAGAACAAAATGAAAATGAAAATGAAACAAAAAATATATACAATATATAGAAAGAAAAGATGATGCTGTGAAAAAGATACAAAATATAGATGAAATTGCATGAAAGATGATAAATAGTTGTAATATAATAACAATCGTTGTGTTTTATATCATAGGGAATCGAAAGAATTGACAATTCTTTGATTGAATTTTTTTAATTTGACGTCTGGTGAAATCAGACGAAAGTGCTTTGGTTTTTTCATTAATGCATTTGTCTATCTACCAGAAGAAATATTTTACTGCGGCTTTGATACTAAATATTGATATGAAATATTGCCTTTTTTTTTCTCTCGCTGTTTTATTTATTTTATAACCATTCTCAAAGTTTTAAATTTATTTCAAATCAAGTTTTCAACGTTGAATAATTTAAAAAAGTATTCATATTAAGAATTAAATTTAAATTTTACAACTTTAGTAAATGTATAGAATTTGTTATTTTTAGTTTGTAAAAAAGGTCAGAAAACGTGTTTTTGTAAGAAAAATAAAACCCTAGCGCAAACTGAAGACAAAAAAATATATAAAAAAATTTGGCACAATTACTTTTTATAGCATTATGCAACTTTTCCGCTCTATTCAATTTCAAATTCAAAAAAAGTTGTTTTTCGATACACTCTATTACAAATGATATGTGTCTTTTAATGTAAAATTTTTTATTTTTGTGTATATGTTTGTATCTATTTCTAAATCTTTAAATATCTAACTTTGAAATATAGTTATTGCAAAATATCATTGTATTTGTAAAAAAAAATTGCTTTCTTACTATATACTTATCATATTTTTTTATTTTACTACTTTTATATTTTTAACTCTTTTTGATTTTATTATATTTAGGAGGTCTATCAAAATATTGAGGTGATATTGCATCATCCATATCTTCTTTGAGTCTGTTTTTAAAATATTTTATTTACTGATATTTACCAAATCTCATCTGTAATTTATTTTAAAAGCAAAATATAAAATTAAAAAAAGTCATTTTTAAATTTGTTAAAGAACTTGACTCAAAGCATAGATAGTACTCAGTACACTATTTAATTGTCCAAGTAACTGCCTTATTACTATTAATAAACCCTAAGCTGTAAAAAAGGTGGTTTGACAATGCACACTAAAAGTAGGAACAGGGACACCATCCATGCGTAACATGGCTTTGTTAATACTCTGAAATTTAACCGATGTTGATGGAATCAGCCACTCTGAGAGCTATTACTGAGTTTGGGAAACCTGACTACCAGTCGGCCTAAAAACCAAAAAACTGAGTTGTATTAAGAGATAATAGAATGAGATGCTTGTCATAAAAACAGAAATATAAGCAAAACCCATGCATTGAGTCAAGAAGATCCAGCATTTAACATCCTAAACTGGAAACAATGTATTATAAATATATCTACGTCAGCCTGATAGATGAAGAAGGAATGCGAGGTATACCAGTAGCAGGATAATCTGAGCTGACTTTAATGCTTTCACTTCAGCTATAACTACAACTTTCAATTAAGTCATTTTACACCTTTCATATTTTTTTGTTATATTGCATATAAAATAATTATTTGTTTTTAATATTGTATTGAATATTTTTTGTCTATAACACTTTTATACTTTTTCATACTTTAAATTGCTTGTGTATAAACAAAACCAATTGATTTTAAAACTCAGGAAAAATATGTGTGCATGTGTATGTGTTAGAAAGTAAGAATTCTATACAAGTGATGAGAATTACAAACTAATAAACTAACTAAAAGTGAAAGATTTTATAAATTATTAAAAGATATCGTTTTATTTAGTAATAGATAAAAAAATCAACATAAAGAGTAAAACTATTACTGCAATACAATGAATATGCTGATAAACCGAGTAAACAGGAATTTTTTTGTATAGAAACATTACTTGCGAGTATGATTTCTATACAGATGATGACGATGCCCAAGTTTAATCAACGCCGTAATAATTACAATCTAACGATAAAGTTTGTTTATTTTATTTAGAAAGAATTAAAATTAAATTAAAAAAAAATGTTTATTCACTAGATACAAAATTTTTTTATTCGAATATTATTCTGGAAACATTTCATGTAAAAAGTGTTGGTGTAGAAACACAACATTTTTGTAAAGAATCTATACCAGTGACAATAAAGAGGGAAAAAATCACTCAGTCCTATGTTACTTGGCATGTGTGAAATAATTTTTTTTTAATTTTAATCGAAGCAACATTTAATTTTATATGAAGAATGTTTAATCAATTGGAGTTGTCAATAAAGCAGATAATTTGTTGTTATTTGTTTCTTTTTTGAAAATTTTTATAGAAATTTGACATTTTTACAGTGTTTAGAAATTGCTATAACAAAACCCTCATGAGATGAAATGACAAAAAATTTGATTTAAATATATCAACTTAAAACGGAGTAATTTTTGCAACAAAACATTTTCTAGTCAAACTAGTTACAAATACACAGTAGAAAAAGTACCCAGTAGAACAACAACAGTAAGAAAAAGTAATACACAGTAGAACAAGTTTCAAAAACAGCAGATTTTTGTGTTAATGGAACGAGTAAAATACTTTCCTAGTTTTTTAAGATTAGTGCTAGCCACATACTTAAATAAAAATTAAACTGATTCATAGCAAATTTAAACTTGATAACAACAAATATAGAAACATGACACAAACATTACATGCCCTATCTTTAAAAAACTCTTTTATTTTTAATTTATTTTGATGCTAAGAATGTAATTTAAAAAATTTCTGAACTTTTAATCCAAAAACTATAACATTATCGTCAACCGTTGTGAAATAGGAATCTTCCATAAAAATGTAGAGTTTCTATACAGAAATTCATCTAATGATGATGATGATGATGATGATGATGATGATGATGATGATGATGATGATGATGATGATGATGATGATGATGATGATGATGATGATGATGATGATGATGATGATGAATAAAATAGTTGTGATGATTTATAACTAAATACAGGTTAAAATGAATACCATGTAAATGTTGTTTTTATTTTTAGGCTGATGCACCTGTAGTGATCATATGCAAAGATGGTGAAACAAATAGACTTAGTGGTGAAACATGGAAAAAACCAGATGACAGTTGCTACCAATTGAAATGCAGTGTATTTTTTTAAGTTTGAATTAAAATAAATTGAAAATATTATTTTAGTTTAAAATTATTATTATATTGTTTTTTTAAAAAAAGAAATCTTTTAAAAATTTTGTATTTAAGTTTGAAGGTAAATTTAAAGAGGCCATTTAGTCCCTAGGTTAATCCACTTTTTGAACAATGCTGTGCTCTAGGTTATGTTTCACAGTTGATTGGTAACAATAATTACTATTTTTTAAAATTCTTTTTTTTTTTTTTTTTATCTTGTTTTTAATTTTTATTCTGTGATTTAATTTTTTTTTCCTATGTCTTTTATTATTGGCCATCTTTTTTATAAAATCTCAAGTAAAATACTTTTGTTTTCTGCTCCACAATTTTGTGTATCAGTTACTATTGGTTACTTTTGTGTATCAGTTACTATTAGTTACTATTGGTTACTTGATTTACTATTGGTTACTTGACTTATTTTTAAAGTAATTTAACGACTAAAAATTTGTTAAATAATGGATATATATTAATACACCAATATGTACTGGACCCAACTCGAGAAAATAATATTCTTGATCTTGTTCTTTCAACTATCAATTCTCTACTAAGTAATATTTCTTTTGAGTGTCCATTTAGTACAAGTGGTCATAACTCATTTCTTTTTCATATAAACACCTTTGATTATTATCAGCCCAAAACAAACTCTGTATTTCTTTACAATATCAAAAATACTCATGCAATTGGTTTTATATCAAAAATAAGTTGGGACTACGATTTTTCTTTTGTTTTTACAACTGAAGAGTATTGGAACATCTTTTCTGATCATATTTGTTAGGGTATTGATTGTTTTGTTCGAATCAGAACAATATACCATAAAAAAAAAGTTGTTTTTATCCAAAGTATATTTATAAAATGCTTAATCGCAAATCATTTTTATGGAAAAGAAGGTCGATCATTAAGATCATTTTGCAGGAAAAGGCATTTATCTAATATGCATCAAAATGTAAAAATGCCATATCCACACACAACAAAAATATGAAACTAAAACTGGTTAAAGAAATTATCTCTAGTAAGTTTTTGATACGTAAATAAAAGTCTAAAAAATATATCCTCTAAAAGTCTAAAAAATATATATCCCCTAAAAACCAATTTCAACTTTACTACTAGCAATGAGGAAATTGCTGAAGTGTTTAACAAATACTTTAGAAGTGTTTTTATCGTTGACGGAAATTTACCTAAAACAAATACTTTTGTTTGTGAAGATAGTTTATCAAAAACTACAAAAACTAAGACTTAGCACATCATTTTGACCTGTTGGTATACCAAATGTTCTTTTAAAACAGTTAGCACATATAATATGTATTCTGCTTTCGTATATATTTAAATCAAATTTTATGTCAAGCTCGTTACCAAAATAATGGCTTCAAGCTTCAGTTTCCCCTTTTTTTTAAAAAGGATCTACTTCCAATGTTAACAATTATAGAACAATTAAGTATTGTTAGTTTAGCAAGTATTGCTGATTATCCTCATATAAATAATCTAATAACACATAATCAACACTGCTTTTTATCCAAAAGATCTACGTTCAGAAATCTTCTCAACTAATGACTGGAATAAAAGCTTTATATAGCAATTTAATTACTGATATGATATACATTGATTTTCAAAAAACTTCTTCATTGGATGTCAGTATTTTTTTCAAAGGGTTCTGGTTGGAAATTCACTATCCAATCCGACCAGCATCTTTAGTGGAGTTCCACAGTGCAGCATTTTGGGTCCAACATTCTTGTTATATATTAATGATCTACCCTCTATAGTAAAAGATCTTAATTGCTCTCTAATGTTATATGATGACAATATCAAGCTATATAGTTCATTCATAGATGCTGTTCACAGTCACAGTCTTGCTGTTGCCATTTATAAAGTTTATTTCTGGTTAAAAAAATGGCAGTTAAAAGTAGCCAATAATAAGTGTTTTACTCATAGAATAGTAAAAGCTTACACTACCTACATAAGACCAATCTTAGAATAAAACCGCACTGAAATCAACAAAGCAATGGAAAGAGTGCAAAGACGTTTTACCATGAGAATCGCTAACCTAAATAATTTTCATATTTTAATAAATTTTTAATTCTTGGTTTAAAACTACTAGAGATTCGTTGCCTTGACATGGACACGGACATGTTACAAAATTCTGCATAATTTAGTTTGCCTAAATAAAGTTTCTTTTTGATAAACAACTATATTTACACTCGAGGTAATAAATTCAAATTATGCAAACTAATGTATAAACTTGATGTCCGTAAATACTCTTTCTCACTCAAGGTTGTTAATATTTGGAATAACTTTGTCATCTGACGTCATTAATTCCAAAAATATTCAAAATTAAAATTAGCTGTATCAACTTTGAAAAATACTGTTCTGGTTTTTGTTTTGTAACTGTGGTCTTATATAATTGTAATATATATATATATATATATATATATATATATATATATATATATATATATATATATATATATATATATATATATATATATTTGTAAATTATCTAGCATATGTGTTATGATATTGTAGAGCATGTTGTCTGAGTCCTTCATATTTTATGGACCTGCGTGTCCTTTTAGAACATGTATCACTGTTCTAATAAATTTTAATCTATTAAAAAACTACGAAACTTTAAAAAATAAATCAAATAATTAAAACTTTTAAATATTTGCAAATGATTTAAGTACTTAAAGTTTATAAATAGTTTTTAATTTTTTCATAACCAGTTTCAGAAAAATAAATATTTTCTGACAGATAACATTGCATTATTGAAGTTGGTGGATTTTATTACAGTTAACAATTGTAATAAAGTTTTGATTAAAACTGATTTTATTGTTAGTTAATTTTCATTTGATGGTTTTTTAATAACAAGTAAACTTTATGACTTTAATTTAAAGTCGTCTGAGTTTAATTAAGTTTTTATTTAACTTTGCTTTTGTTTAAATAAAAAAAATAAAAATTCATAAAAAAAACAACAACAAGTTTATAACAAAAGATTTTTAATCTAATTTGTTTAGGTGAAGTTAAAATCTTTTTAGTTTCAAGATCAATATGAGTTTAACAACTTCAATAATTTCCGAATTTTCTATTGCAACTTATGCAATATTAAAGTGTTGAGAAAAAATAACAAGAACAAGAACAATTTTTATAATTTGCTTCAAAATACATAAAAGACAGATGCTCCAAACTATGGTCATTCTTTATATGCAAACATAATCCTGTTTTTTATGTTGTTACACTAGATTCACTCAAACTTTGAAAACGTAAAATACTATAGAAGAATGTTGGAAGTATCTTTAAAAAAGTTTAAAAAACGTAAAATACTATAGAAGAATGTTGGAAGTATCTAAAAAGTTAAAAAAAGCATTTTTTAGAAGACTGGAACAAAAAGTCAAAGAATTTTTTTTTCTTAAGAGTCAATGCAGCTATGTTTCTCTAAGTTAAAGCACCTTTTAATTAAATTGGTTGTATCAACAAATCTGCTAGTTATCATAAAAATTCAACTTGTTATATAAAAAACCTATCTTTTAAATTCAGTAGAAATTCTCATCACATCCTTATGCATTGCACCTAAATTTTTATATAAACAGTAAAACAATAAAATGTTTAAATATTTTTAAAAAGTAACAATTTTTTGTTGAATAAAAATAATTTCAATAATTTTTATTGAATTATTGAAAATTTTATCATTTAAAATATTGAAAATCTTAAATGAATTTGTAAGACTGGAAAAAGATTGGAACATATGTGAAAAAATTTTGGTATCATAAATTCTATTTACTCTATGTGTTTCATAAATTTTATTTATTCTACATGTGTCATAAATTTTATTTACTCCACATGTCATGTGTCACTTGTCACATGTCATAAATAATTCATATACAATAATAATTCAAATTCATAAATTCATTCGTAATAAATTCTGTTAAACCCTTGCATGTCATAAATTATAATTACATAGTATATGCATATATACATAGTATATGTATATATACATAGTATATTTATATATATATATATATATATATATATATATATATATATATATATATATATATATATATATATACATATATATATATATATATATATATATATATATATATATATATATATATATATATATATATATATATATATATATATATATGTATATACATATGTATATGTGTGTATACATATGTATACATATGTTTATATATACATATGTATATATATATATATATATATATATATATATATGCATATATATATGTATATATATATATATATGTATATGTGTATGTATGTATATATACACATATATATATATATGTATATATATATATATGTATATGTGTGTATACATATGTATATGTGTATACATATGTATACACACATATACATATATATATATATATATGTGTATATATACATATATACATATATATATGTGTGTATATACATATGTATATGTATACATATATATATATATATATATATATATATATATATATATATATATATATATATATATATATATATATATATATATATATATATATATATATATTCATTCATGAATTAAAGATAAAATATTTATAGGTTCTATCAGTATTTATGCATACCTGGCACAGTGGTTTAAATGATGGACATGGCTAAAAAATTTAATGTTTTGAAATTAAAATTTAACATAATTTTTGTATATCTAGATGGCATGCAGATTTAAGTTAAAAGAAAAAATTTAAAGTTTTTGTCTATTTAAAAAGTTACAGCAATGCAAAGTTGAACAATTTGGAAGAAAAAAATGTCTTTAAAACTCATCAAAGTTTTTGAGTATACTCGGAAAAAGTGCTGAAAAAAAAAGATTATTGATCTAAAACTCGGAAAATTATCATTTAACAATAAAGAATAAAGAGCCTACATAAAAATACATTTTTTTGGTTAATAATAATAGTACTTCAGAATGAAAATTGGATAATTTTCATAACAGTGAATTTTTCACATGAAAAACTGTGAATTTTTCACATGATTTTGCTATAGTTTTTGAACATTTCAGTGATTATCTCAAAAACCGCTAAAGTTGCTATACTAAACCTTATATAGTTTCTTTACTACAAAATAAAAGCTTTCATTTGCTGCAATGTTTAAGTTGGTCCTATTAGCGGTTTTTAAAAAAAACTTGTTTTAAAATTGCCATCTTGAGGTTAAAGTCTAAGAACTTGGTTTTGAAACATTAACAAATACACATGTCAATCTCCACCACGTCCGTAACATTGTACTGATTTTCATTATGCTTAACAATAACTCCAACTTTCTTCATACAGTGTATGTCTTTGTTAAATAAAGATAGAGATCGGATATTTTAATTCAACTCTTTCCCCATTTGAATCAACTATATAAAGTTTGCAACTAGAACAAGTAAGTCTAGTCACTATTGGAACATGTTTAGCCGTAAATGTCTAAGAAAAAAGAAGGGGTTGATTAAATAAGAAAAAGTGTTAGTGTAAATAGTTATCATATTTTGAGCAGGTCTACAATGTTAAATCAGGTAATTAAGAGAAGAAAGCAGGAAGAGTATATCCATCTTCTTATTTCTTTTCTTTTTTTTTTTTTTTTTTTTTTTTTTCGAAGCTAGCCAAAATCATTACCAAATTAAACACATTTTTTGATTATTACAGTTCGCAGCTAGAGCAAAAATCAAGGCCATATGATGTGGTTTCTGAAATATAAATATAAAAGTTAATAGTTTGACATAAAATTTTATTTTATGTAATAACTTTTAGATTAGACTTTTACAATTGTATCTTTTATGAAATCATACAATAACTAATAAATTATAGGACATATACTATAATTTATATTTTCGACAACAACTAATTAATACTCGAAAACTATAGTTTAATTTAAAGTTTTCGAGTATTAAATAGTTATTGTACGATTTTTAAAAAGTATTTTATTAGATAAACTATGACAATTTTGTGTTTTTCAGTGTTATTTTTTTGAATCTTTGATATATTTTATGATCTTGTGAATTTTTTAACGGATAAGACTTATCTAACTGACGTAAAAATATGTATTATGACTTCATATAAAAAACCTGAAATATTTTTTAGTTGCATACTTAAAGTGTTTTTTCGGTGTCGTAGAGTTATTGTGCGATCATGGTGATGAACATAGGAGTATTTTTAATGGATAAAGCTTGAAATGTTACCCTAAAAACATGAAATTGGATCATGTATACCTATCTGAAAAAAAGTTGTTATTTTTTTAGGGTGTTTTTCGCTGTGTTATTTTGATGTCCTAGAGTTATGGTACGCCCTCAAGAGTATTTTTTAATGATTGAACTTCAAAAATTAAGCTTAAAACATATATAATGACCATGCTTTATTTTCCCATGCCGCATAAAGAGATTTTTCTTAAGTATAGTTAGATGTCCACAAATATCCACAAAGTGCAAAATAAACCACTGTGCCTGGACCCAGTTTTGTTTTATTAAACCTGGCCTTAAGTCTGCTTATTTATACTGTAGTTATATTTATGTAATATTTTTATTATATTTGCAAAAGAAAGTTTTTATAAAGTAATTTTATTTTAATTTCCTAATGTTATTTAAAAAATAATAATATTAATTTGTAATATTTGCTTTTTAATAGAATGGAGTTATAATATCCACTTACGTCTGTCCAATTTGCAAGCTTCAGACAAAAAGTTACTTAAGTGGAGAAAAATTTATTTCTCCTGATGATAAATGTATATTGCAAACTTGCCAGGATGTAATGTTTTTATTTATTTTTTTTTTTTTTATTTTTAGTCACAGATATTTGTATAACTTAAAAATTTATTTGCTATTTATATTTAATTTATTTTACCGAAATTATTATGACCTTTTTTTATATAGTTATAACATTATTTGAAAGTCTCAAGTTATTTTATTAGTTATTTTTAAAAAAATAATAACTATAACTAATAATAATAATAGTAATAATAACTAATAAAATAACACACACACACACACGCACACACACACACACACAAAGCTTTACTAGGTTTTGTTTAGTTGTTTTAATTTGTGCTATTTTGTTTATATTTGTTTTTTGTTATTTTTATTTTTTTTACTTGTTATAGATTCTATGATTTATTTTTTATATAGTAACTCAAATAAATAGTTAATTTTTAATGATGTCTTAAAAACATAGCGAAAAATTGAAAATATCATTAATTTTTTTTTAATGTCTTAATTTGTTGTTTGTTTTTTAATGTTAAATAATAGTTTTTTAAATACATTGTTCTTGAGTTTTGACATGGTAAAAATATAATAAATGAATTAAATATAAAAAAAAACCATCTGTTTTTATATTTAAATATATAAACTTTTTATTTTCTGTCCATTTATTTGTTCATGTTATTGTATTTACGTTTATTAAAAACCTTATCTTATGAAGATTGTTTTAAAGTGTATTTATTTCATGTGACATTTAGAAATATTTTTGATTTAGACTTTAGAAATGTGAGTAGTGATAACTTTCAATTTTAAGTAACTTTTCTTAAAGAAATTTTAAATATGTGGGAAACTTGTATAGTTTTTATACATGTACTTGACAGTGTTAACAGTTTAGAGTTTTACAGTTCTAATGTATGTACTTGACAGTGTTAACAGTTTAGAGTTTTACAATTCTAATGTATGTACTTGACAGTGTTAACAGTTTAGAATTGTTTTAGATTAAAAAGAAATATAAAATCAATTTTAAATTTATCAAATTATTCTGTAAAGAACTATGATTAAAAAATCCCATTCAATTACTTGATCAATTTAATTACATATTTAAAATATTTAATGATTTTTTAAAAGTTAGTTTATTAAAATTGCAAATATTTTTAAAATTATTTTAGGGTGATATGGTGGCTGAAAAAATTACTTGTAATCCACTTAGCTGTGATAAATTTGGTAGTTTTACAGACCCAAAAGAATGTTGTTCAAAGTGTTACAGTGAGTATTAATTGTTTGTTTTAGTTTGAATTTTCTTTTACCAAAATGGACTAGTTGAAACTTTTCCTACTTATCATTTTTTTATATATATAATAAATCATATGCAATAGTTATTAAAAAAAGTCTGAGCTAAGTATGTAAATAAAGGTATAATTTTTTCTTCCAAAGTTTTTGTAAAATCAGCCATTATGATGGTCAAATATAATTTATAGCAACTAGTAATTGAGCAGGGCTGGTATTTGACTGTGGCCAAGGCGAGTTCTATGGACAGGACTGCATAAATATTGGTGCATATTGACTTGTTTTTATTTATCATATCAATATGCACCAATATTTATACAGCCTTAGCCATAAAACCGGCTTTGGCTCAGGTCAAATACCAGCCACAATCATTTACTAATAGTAACTTACCAGGTAAATTAAAATTTTTCCAACATGGCGGCAGGTTTCAAACTATCTACTTCTACAGCTTGCTTAATAAATAAAGGTACCAGCAACACCCTTAATATGTGAAAAAAATATATAGAGTAAATTTAGCCACTTTAATTCTGATCTTAAAGTTTGTCCTTCAATAGTCTGTTCAAAATAGAATAGAAACTAGTTTAACAAAACCCTAACAAAAGGGAAACAGCATATTTTTTCAACTGGTTAGAGAGAATCTCAAAGGTGATTTGTTATCTTTTTTTTTTGCATTTTGCTAATGTACATTAGAGTGGGATGAAAATTACTTTTTTTTGAAAATCCTGTTCACCTTTAAGTTTGTTCTATATAATAAAATAACACTGGATTTAAAAGATTTTTGAATAAAAAATATTTTTTGTAGTTCCAACTGACCTTAAACATTTAACAAGTCCTAATATTATCTAAAAATAAGGTTTTTCAAAAGTAAAAAAATAAAGTTCTTCAAAAGTCCTGGTAATCAAAAGAAGCAAAATTTTATATAAGTTTTATAAATAGTTATATTTTATAAATAGTTATATTTTATTAAAACTTAATAAAAAAAGTATTAAAAAAAATATATAAAAATCTTTTTTAAAAAAATGTTCAAAAATAATAGTTGTTATGCAATGAAATTTATGCAATGTTTTTATAAAATGATTACTATTTTTAAATTTTTTATAAAATTTCGCTTCTTTTTGAGTACCAGATTGACAAATCTTTGAAATTTTTTTGGATAATTTTAGGGACCTTTTCAGGTATTTGAAGGGTCAGTTGGGACCTCTGTAAGTTTTTTTATTCATAAATTTTAAAATCCAGTGTTGTTATATTATATACAATAACAACTATTAAATAACTATTAAATGTGTTGAAAAAGTTTTTAAAATTAAGTATTAGTTTTTACAATAACTAATTGACTGAATTGCAGAAAACTCTACTTCATATGAATGCAAAATAATTTGTTGGTGGTAATGAGATGCTAGAGATATAGTGTATTTCAAGAATACAACAGAACTTTTTTTGATGTAGTATTTATAATCTTAATATTAAGAGGCTTTTATTATTTCTTAGTATTAAGTCTTTTAGATTTTCTTAATATTTTATAATATTATTTAGATATATATTAGGAATATCTAGATATTCTTATCTTATATCATTCAAATATACTCTTATCATTGGTGGTTAAAACTGCTTGAAAGTTATTATTAATGCTTTTGGATCCAAAAATTTTTATTCTTTATCTGAAATATATAAAGATTATGACGTGAAACAATGTCATATTATTCATCTGAAATATATAAAGATTCTGATGTAAAACGATATTATATTCTTCATCTAAAATATATAAAGATTCTGATGTAAAACAATGTTATATTCTTACTATTATGGAAATGGTCTTAGTGGATAATGGCAGGTTAATCTCTAAATATTCTCCGAACATCTTTACTTCCAATAAGATATATATATATATAAAGAGAGAGAGATAAAGAATCCAGAGTAAGAAAGTATGTATATATAGAGAGAAAGATAAAGAATCCAGAGTAAGAAAGTAATGAGCACAATAAACGATGCTAATTTTGCAATGGTTTTGATATATGGTTTCCAAGAAAGATCAAAAGTAAGAGTTAATCTTAGAAGATGACTCATCAAGTACATTACCATTTATAACTATAGGAAGATCTAGATTGTTACGATAATAATTATTTGAAAAAAATTGAGCTTTATCTGAGTTAAAGTTCACCAGCCACTGAGCACCCCATGCTGTTGCAGAAGTGAGGTTCTTTTCAAGCTTAAATGCTCCCTCTAAGCAATCAGAGTGTGTTGGCTTCTTATCTAGATATCAGTTTTAATCTGGAATTTCAAGTGTGCAAACAGTGTTTTTAAACTTTTTTTTTTAATATGCCTGTATTATAAAGAATAATGCTCTATCAAAGCACGGTGACTACAGACATTGGACTCCACACACTCCACACATGTTATGATCAATATGTAAGGGGAAAAAAAATACAAGCATACAAAAACTTAATAAATTTTTGTTTAATTCACATTACAGTAGAGGAGTTTTTCAAAACAATTTGAAAAACATTACATAATAATGAGAGGGTACCACGATGTTTGTCTAGATGGACATACATTGTGGATGTATTGAAGAGGGATGTCATCTTAACTGCATCAATTCATATTTTACCAATAATTGTTTGCTTGTAAAAATTTTACAAGCAAACAACTATCGATGAAATCAGCAGTGTTTGATTCTGAATTGATAAATTGATGATAAAGTTGAAGACTTCAAAAGTTTATTTTTTAATCTTCAATTATATACAAAAGATTTTTTTTAGTGTTTCACATTCTACCATTTGTTGAAGGAATTAATTTTAACTTAGGAAACTATGCAGAACAATGTGGTAAAGCAATATGTAGTATTGGTGCAGTGGTAGCTTGCTTCATAACAGAAATATTTAGAGTTCGATTCCTACCACATCCCTGGAAATATCTTGCTCAACTTTTTTGTCTGCACAGTGACCTTGCTTATGTAAAAAAACTCTCTATTCTTTTTATAATTTTTTTTTATCTAAAGCGTTTCCATAATTTGATTATGTTGAAAAGTTTTCTTTTTAATAAAAGATTGTAGAAAGTTGCTTAAGAAGATTATTTTAACATAGGAGACATGTGAAAGTAGTGTGCCTGAAGGTTCAGTTAACTGAGCATTCTTGTTGTCAATATAAATGAAACACCTTGTATATTAACTCAGTTAAGTATACCATGTATTTCATTTACATTGACAACAAGAAAACTCACGGACTTGGTAATTGTTAAGTTAGTCATTGGTAACTAAACTATTTTCAGCTCTTTAAACAGATATAGAAAGTAAAAAAAAAAACACAAAAATAAGGTCAAAATTTAGTACTTTAAAAACTATATTTCAGAATGGTCATCAAAATATAACTATTATAATGCGTTTTAAAAAATATTTAAGAATGCAAACATAAATGAAAATATATAAATTCAATAGACTTAATGAAAAACTTATGATTGTCCTATTTAAAAAAAAGAAGTTAATGCAGTGCTTAGAGTTCTTAAAATGAAGTTTGTATTTTTTACCATTTGTTGAATTTATATAAGCTGTATGGTTACAAAAAAAATAAAAAAGGTAAAATATAGATCTAATTCTAGAAAAAAAAAATTTATTCAAACTCTGAGTAACACAAGAAAGATGAGAGAAAATAATAAATAAAACTTAGTATTAATTAACATTCTTTTCATTTTTTTATTTATTTTTTTGCTCGATTCTTTAACTCTTGGCAAACAAGGCTGCTGCGCGGAGAACCAGGTTAAGCGCCATTTTAAAAATGTTTAACATAACCAACAAATAATTGTTTTTTCCGACAACATAACCAACAAATAATTGTTTTTTCTGACAACATAACCAACAAATAATTGTTTTTTCCGACAACATAACCAACAAATAATTGAAATATTTATCAGAATAAAACCTTTAAATTTTTAAATATAAGAATTTCATAGAAATGAATGTTAAATAAAAAAAAATTTAATAAAGTTTTTTTTCAAAAAGGTTTGTAAATTTTGAAAATTAAAATTTTTATAGTTTTTGGTTACACGATTGATATACAATGATCATATTTTTTTCATATTAATGTTTACTTACACTGTTATTGCTATATTTTTCAATTTAATTTTTTTTCTTCTCAAATTTTTAGGTGACTCTTGTAGTAACGGTACAAGTTATTATGAAGGTTGCGAACGAAAATGTGGTATTGCAAGTAACTTTCAGTGTACAGTGAAGTCTCCTGGCTGCTGGTGTCCTGAAGGAAAAGCTCTTAATGACTTTAATGAATGTGTTCCATTAAGTGATTGTAACTGTAGATCTGGATCAAAAATATATTTAGTAAGTTTTATTTTTTTTTTTTTATTTTTTAATTATGTTTTCAAAAATTTTCAAAACTATATATAACCGAGGCAAATCCAAGATGTTTGATCGAAGCAAATGAAAAGTTCAGTTTTTTATGGATTTTATTGTGAAAAATTATCATAGTTTTCTAGTAAAAATTTTACCTTGTCGCTAAATATCTTTATGTATATTATGATGATAACTTTTAGCCTGGTCAAGCTGTGGTCCGCAGTTCTTGTCAAACTTGTATATGTGCAAATGGCGTTATGAGATGTTCTTCAAGGTGTGTTTCGTAAATTGAAAGTTTTTTTCATTAACGCACAAAACAAAAAGTAAAAATATTTGATCATTTATTCATAACTTTAAAGTTTGTTTGAAATTTTTATAGTTGAATAAATTTTTATTATTTACGATTGTATGCAGATCCTTTTTAAAATTACGCTTGTTTCATTCATGATAATTCTTCTGTAAAAAAGTGAAACGAGATTTTTGTTTGTAAAAAAGTGAGCCAAGACTTTAGTTTGGTTTTAGAAAAAATCAAAATAAGAAATTAAGTCTCATTTATTTTTTATATTTGAATATTGTATTTTTTTTTTTTTTTTTATAAAAAAGTCCTTTAAAGTTGTTTGTTTTCTATTTATTTTTTATGCAAAAAAAAGGTTGTTTTCAATATTTTCTATGTGTTATATATACGATTTTTTGCGATTTTTTTACAAAAATGTTTTTTGTAGTTTCATATTTTAAACATATAAAGAACACAAACTGAGTAAACTGCTTTTGTTTTGTTTTTTTACACTTTTTTGCTTTATTTAAATCTCACTCATTTTCATTGAATCTATTAAGTCAATGACATCAGTTACCAATCTAAATATAATATGGCTTCGAATGGATTTAATTTTTTACAATCAGGTAGCAAAATAAATTTTGTTAGCAAAATAATCCGCCTAAGATAAGTTGTTTACTTGTTTTAATTTTATAAAACAACTTTTTGCCGTCAGTAAAAATTTAGTTGTCCGCTTAAAAGAATGTATATTTTTGTTAAAAATGGAGTTTGTAATTAATTCCTGCGAAAGCTATCACTAATCCAAAGAAAAAAAATTTTTTTCAAAAAGAAAATAAATTATTTTTTTATTAATGAACCTTAAAAAGTATAATAAATAAAAAAAAAGAATTTTAATAAAATATTTAATTTATTTAAATAATTCATTTGAATAAAATTACAATAACAAAATTTTTTATATCTTTGTTTTCTAAAATATATATCCATAATGTATATTAAAAAAAAATAATTACATTTCAATTAAATTTCTATATCATTTTAATGCGTAAAAAACCAATCGACGATTTCAGAGTTAGCGTAGCCATCTTAAAAAATGTTTATGCATTGTTTCTTTAAAATAGAATATCTGTTTAAATCTGCAATAAACGTAAACTCCGTATTTTTCATGTAGTTGTATGATCTCCAATATTTATAGTGGAACACTTTTAAACTTAATTAGCAATATAGACAATAAAATATAAAATTTCTATATTTTTACTATCTTATACTTCTGCTGTAGTAAATAATATTTCCTTATCATCTTAATCTTCAAGTCATAAAACACAGTCTTGGCCATCATTACCTTCTACATCAGTATTTAGCTGTAGCACCAGCTTAGCATGTTGAATAAGTAAACTGGTTAAATGGTTAAATAAGTACCGCCTGATCCTTGACGAAATTTTACAAAGCATTTTTCAATTAGATCAAAAGAAAACCAACATAAAATTACATATTCATTTTCACTTGATAAAAGATGGCAAGACAAATCAATTAGGCCGCGAAAGGTTTGTCAAAGTACCTTGTGTCTCTTGTAAGCTAGCGAACTCGTTTACCAGATGTTGGTTTCATATTTTCAGCGCTTGCTTCATAAGCAGGAGATCCAGGTCCGAAACTAGCTTTGGACATATTTTCGCGTCACGGTAAGGAAGGAGGCGTGAACTTCCTGGTTAAATAATATTCCGCGATGATACCTGACAAGACCCTTAGGTCTTCTTGGGGCACCTATATAACAAAAAAAAACAGTAACTTCTAAAATTTTATGAGCATACGGAATAAATTTATATATTTAAACTACAGTATAACTTTACGAAAAATATATAAATTAAAGATCAACTTTTATATTATATTTTATACACTTATAATCTGGCTTTAAAATAATTAGGTAAATTTTAAATATTTAGTTCTTTTATTTTGTACAAAAACTTTCGCTATTTTAGAGAACCTATAGATACTTGATCATTAATATGTTCTAATTTGCTATTTTTAAAAACAGAGGCACTAACAGTTGTGGCATCAAAAACTTCCTGGAACTCTAACTGTAAAATTGCTTCCAAAATAAACTGGATATTAAAGAAGGTATAAACTGGATATTAAAGAAGGTATACAAATTGAAAGAGCGCATCGTGCTGGAAGAAAAGAACACGAAGAAGGTAAACGTAGAAAGCGGACTATTGTTGTCAAGTCTCTCAATTTTAAAAATCGTGAAAACATTCTCGAAAAATACAAAAAAAAATTGTGGAAGGAAAACATGTATATAAACGAAGATTTCAGCGAGTAAACAACTAGTATTTGCAAACAACTTTTCCGTCAAGCTAAAGATCTACGAGCATCAGGTAAATTCGCTAAAATTGTGTACAATAAAATAATCACTAAGCCGTCTTAAAACAAATTATATCCACGGTTATTTATAACAGAATAAAAAAAGTAAATAATAAAAAATGAATTCGAAAAATAATAATTATTTTGAAAATGCTTTTAAATTTTTTCAAATTAATGATTTTAAATCGGATGACGATTCCGATCCAGATACTTTAAGGAAATTAATTTACCTGAATTAGTATGCTCTTATTTTCAACCAAATGAAGTTAGTAACTTTATAGGAGTGGATGATAAAATTGATTATTTTAATGTTATTCATGTGAATATTAGAAGTTTAAAAAAGAATTTTGATTGACGAAACCAACAATTGTTTTAACGTAATTTGTGTAACCGAAACTTGGTGTTTTAAAATAGATTTTGAATCAAATTCTAATTTCCTTCTCCCAGGTTTTAAAAAAATTTTGTTAGAACGAAAGAATAGGCGAATAATAATACATAATAATAAAAATAGGCGAGGAGGAGTACTTTTTTATTTGAAGAAAATATTTTCTATAAAGTTAGAGGCGATATGAGTGTTTCTGATACGGATCAAGAGATCTTAACAATTGAACTAATAAACAAAAATTCTAAAAACATTTTAATCAGCTGTTGCTATAGGCCACCAACTGGTAGAACAGAAAATCTTGGTAAATTTTTGAAATACAATCTAATAGAAAAAACTAGTCAAGAAAAAAAAAAGTTATATTTTGGGTGACTTCAACTTTGTTTTGAATATAAAGAAAACCAAAACATAAAAACATTTTATAACAATTTATTTGAAATGGGAACCATACCAATAATAGATAAACCGAACCATTCGTCAACTTTAATTGATAATATATTAACCGCAGACTGTTTTAATAAATCTCTAAAAAAAGGAATTATAAAAACTGATGTTTCAGATCATTTTCCCGTATTTTTTTCTATTAAATCAGATCATCAAATAAAAAACGAGGTTAAAAAATGACAATAAAAAAGGGAATTGTTAACAATTGTAACTTAAAATCATTCAAAGATCAAATTTCACAGCAGGATTGGAATCACACAAACTTTAATGATAATATAAACATTATCTATAACCCATTTTTTAAAACTTTCTTTAAAATCTATGACGCTAATTTTCCAATATGTGAAATAAATCTCAAGGCCAAAGATATTATCTCCTTGGATAACTAAGGGACTAAAAAAGTCTTCAAAACTAAAACAAAAATTGTATAATAAATACTTAAAAACAAAATCTGAAAAACATAAACAAAATTACAAAAACTACAACAAACTGTTTGAAAAACTCCGGAAAAATGCTAAAAAAAAGTTATTATTCTAAATTGCTTACTCAGCACAAACATAACTTAAAACGCGTATGGGAATCAATGAAAGAAGTTACAGAAAAGCTTAAAGTAATTTCAACTTCTCTTCCATTTGCAATAAAAGTTGGAAATAAAATAACTAATGATTCTAATGAAATTGCGACTGAATTTACAATTTTTTTTCCACTGTAGGAGCAAGTTTATCAATTAAAATCCCTTTAATAAATTATAAATTAACAGATGAACTTCAAACGTCAAACTCCTTACATTTTACAAACCTAACGCTTGAGGAATTTGATACAGCTTTTAGATCGTTAAAAAGAAATAAATCAGTAGGACCTGACGGTATAAATGGAAATATTGTAATAGACTCTTATGATGTCATGAAGGATATTTTTTACAAAATCTTTAAATCATCCATTAAACAAGGTTCTTTCCCAGACTCTCTGAAAATAGCAAAAGTAATTCCTATTTTTAAAACAGGAGACCCGACCAATATAACAAATTACAGACCTATTTCTGTTCTTCCAGTTTTTTCAAAAATATTAGAAAGAATAATGTAAAACAGAGTGTACACATACCTAATTACCAATAAGCTCTTTTATGAAAATCAGTTTGGTTTTAAAAAAAACAACTCAACCGAACATGCTATTCTTCAATTAACACGTTATTTTAAAGAATCTTTTAAAATCAAAAATTTACACTTGGTGTTTTCATTGATCTGTCAAAAGCTTTTGACACGGTCGATCATAATATTTTGCTTAAAAAACTTGAATGTTATGGCATAGCAGGTAAAACTCTAAGTTGGTTCAAAAATCTCTCCAACCGAAAGCAATTTGTTTTTAATAAAGATTCCCAACCTCAAATATTAATGAACATAACATATGGTATCCCACAAGGATCGGTACTTGGACCACTTCTTTTCATTATATAAATAAATGATCTTAACAATGCATCCAATTTAAAGATTATAATTTTTGCAGATGACACAAACTTGTTTCAGTCACATGAAAATATAAACCTACTTTTTAATAATATGAACAGAGAACTTAAAAAATTTTTTTAAGTTCTCTGAAAAAATAGGCTATCTTTAAATATTGAAAAAACAAAATGAAGAAAAAGTGACAAAGTTTTTGGGAGTTTTTATTGAAGAAAATCTGTCTTGGAAGTCACGCATCAATAATATTTCTAATAAAGTTACAAAAAACATTGGAATTCTATACAAATCTAGAGGTAATTTAAACAAAAAGAAATTAACACAATTATATTACTCTTTTATTCACTGTCATATCAATTATGCAAATATTATATGGGGAAGTACACATTAAACTAAACTTAAATCTCTTTATCGGCATCAGAAACACGCAGCCCGCATAATAAATTTAAAAAATTGTTTTTCGAACTCTGAACTGCTTTTTAAAGAAATGGACGTTTTAAATTTTTATCAACTAAATGTATTTAATGTTTTGTATTTTATGTACAAATGTAAAGAACTTATGTCCCCCGATGTATTTGTAAACCTTTACAAATAAAAAACCCAAAACAAATATAACCTACGAAATAATAGCTTTTTAGAAAAACCTTTTTGCAATAATAAACAAGCTCAATTTTGTATATCTTATCGTGGACCTTTTCTCTGAAATGAAATAGTACGGCCTAATTTTATTTTTTCATCTAAATTGACCCATTCCTTTTTCAAACAATCTATTAAAAAAACCATTTTTTTAACAAAAAATATTTTTGATTTTTTTTGATTTTAAAAAAAAAAAAAAAAAATTCAGTTGAAATATTCCATAATGATTTGTTATGTTTTATTTTGAGTTTCACTTCTGAAGTATGTAGTGTCAAATTTATGATATATTTAGTGATTATATATTCTCGGTATATATTTATTGTATATAACATGTAAATGTTTTTATTGTAGAAGAAAATAGAATTTTGTTAAGGGCTTCGTGATAAGATCATTACGATTTTCTTGAAGTCCTGTCCGTATAATATTATAAATTTTGGTGTAAATAATATTATACGGCAAATAAAATAAAATAATCTAAAAAAAAAATTTTCCAACCATTTTTTTGTAGCTACAGTATGCATAAACTAGTGGTACATTGGCAAACTTTTGTGGAAAAACTCTAACATCTTTTAAATGTACAACATTTTTGCTTCCAAAATGAACTCAATAACAATATATTTTTCAGTTGAAACAACTCTCTCTCTATATATCACGAATTTATCAACACAATATTTGGCCAAACACAGCTGCCCAATATTAGGATTTGAAAGAACAGGTGGTGAATAAGCAACAGCAGCAATTTCATTCATGATTCTATCAATATCACTTAAAAATTTTGTTAACGACTCAGCAACTAAAATCAGTTAACTACTGATTTTAGTTGCTGATTCTAACTTTTTTAAATTTGATTTTAACAAAGACAAAGCGGACGAGTAAACAATATAATCAGAAAATTCCATATCTTGATAATTCCTTCTCAGTAGAAAAATCTTTGTGCATCATTTTTACAATTGATACGTAAAATAAGTTTTTGGGCATGACATTTTGTAGGATAGGAGCAAATGTGAAAACTCAAAAAAAAAGTTGTTAGTTGAACTAGTAAATGTAATATGCATACAACCTATTTGAACTATATATATTGCCCCTAATTTCCTCTTTTGGTTTTTTTTTTATATTTTAAAATAACAACTTTTAACTTGCTTTAAAAATCAACTTTTTTTACTTCAAAACAAAAATACATGTTATTTGTTTGTTATTTAAATCAATACAAATTGTACAGTTTGCCTAATTTTTATTTCATTTTTTTGTTTAGAAATAATATTAAAATTGGCGACATTTATGGACTTATACAAACAAAAAAATTAATTCCTAATGATAAACCATTCTTTTCATCAAAATTAACTCTTTTAATTTCTCCAGATATTAAATTAGAGGATACTGAGTTAAAAAACCTTATAAAAATAAAATATAAAAAGTTAATAGCATCAAACAATGATGATACTTATTTTGAGAGAAAATTGAACTGAAAATTAGCAAGCTCAAGATTTTCAACATATCTACAGTACATTAAATGCTACATCTTTACTTAATGAAGTTGAGAAACCATGTTGCTCTTTTGAAAAAGATTTTTAACAGAACAAAAAGAAAAAGTTTAACAATGTTATAATTATTTTATCTAAACCCTCATTGAAGCTGCTAAGAAATATTTATCTGATGAAGCTTTAGCATTAGTTATTGATGGTGATATCAAAATCAACATACCAGCTTCTAAGAAATGGGGCTGAAAAAAAACGGCTAGCAAATATACCCTTTATTTATTGGTATAATATCTTCAAAAGTTAAATACTATCCCTAAAACGTTCACATAAAAAACTCTAAAACCCACTCTTAAAAGGCTGTGTGATATACAAACTGCTGTGCTAATTAGGGATGTACCGAAGCTTCGGCTTCGGCTTCGGCGTGCCGAAGCTTCGGCAATTTTGCCGAAGCTTCGGTTCGGCCGAAGCCAGGTCAATTTTTTGCCGAATCTTTGGCTTCGGCAAAAAATTTTAAGTAATTAAAGTTATAAGCTACTGTGGGACAAGTTATAAAAATAAGCTAATTGCCAGTGTCTAATAAAGTTATAAATTTAGGACTACAGAGTTAAAGTTGGAGTCTATACCATATACTTAGTATTATTTACTCCCAAGTGTCTTGTTATGGAGGGGATAATAATAAATAAGTAAAAATGTTTTGAAAAAAATAATAAAATTAGGGAAGGTCCTCATACACTTTGAAAGCTTCCAAGTGTGACTTTAGATGAACTGAAGCAGCATTTCTATGCAGAATAAAAACCTTATAATTTAAAACAAATTAAAAGTTTTTAAAACCTTAATTTGTATTATGTAACGAATTCATATTAATTATTGTGTGGGATTACCGCAAATAGAACAAAATTTGGTTTCAACATTTGACCGATAAACCTTAGTAATCTCTCTTTAAAGAAGATTAAAGATACGTTGCTACTTTTTTAAATTGTGTGTATGTTTAATTTTTTAAAATTTTATTTAACCATATTAATAAAAGTTTACAAATTTTTATCGTAAATTTACAGAAATTGGTTAGGTGTCACTTATATAAATACAAAATAGTCAATGGAGTGACACATAAAAAACAAAAAGTTCTCAACAACAAAAAAGGAAGAAAAGCAAATGAAATATAAACGAGGAGAATAAAAAAAGAAAAAAAAAGCCAACAAAAACTAGATAAATTAAAAGAAAAAGAAAAACAATGATAATAACTATCCTTGCTCTTTTATTAACATTATGAATACTTCTAAATTGAATTTATATATTAAACATGTAAACCAATATTCTGGTTTCTTCTTATGATATTATGAAGACTTTTAAATTTTATTTCAAATAAATTAAAGGTTGAAGCTTTGATTACTTTGAGCTCTTACATTTATCATCAAAATTTATTTAAATTAAATAAACAATTTAAATCAAATAAATATCAGCTAGCTCAATCCATGTTTATTTATAAATATAAAGTGAATAATAATATAATTATAAATAAAAAATTTATAAAGTATTCTATTTATTATTTTATTTAAAGCTTACTCTACAGAGTTGTTAGATTACTATGGAAGCTTTTACCACAGATAGTTAATATTTGATTTCAGATACTGATGCAGATTTATCCATTATAGAGACAGAAGACGAATGAATACTAAGATTTTAAAGTGTAAAAAATTAAAAAAAGCTATAGAAAATGTTATGTAGTGTACAGTTAAAAATAATAAAAAAAAAATACTTAAAAGTGTGTAAAAAAGAAGTTAGAGAGAAATCTATCATTTGTACTTTTTTTTAGCAGCAGGTTCACAACAGTTGTAGTGGAATCCAAAATGGTCTTAACTTGGGTTTTTTTCAGTTTAGAAATTGTTCGTTTAAAGAATACAGAGAATTAAAAAAAAGATATTGAAATAAATAGCAATAAAAAGATAAAGTGTGTTTCTAACATTTTTTATGTTGTAGATACAACTAGATCAGCTAAGAGTGTTTATTTAAAGAAAGAGTGATCAAGTGCAAAAGATAAATTTACTCTAGTAATGTTCAGAGATTTTTATCCATTTCTATTAACAAAAGGCGAATTAAAAATAAAAATAAAATATACAGCACATGAAAAGATGCTATATAACATTAATATGGTTTGCACACAGAAAAAGTAGAACTAGAAGTAGGAAAATTTGGGAAGAATGTTTTAAAAAAGCTTAAGTTTAAAAAAAAAACGCTCGGTGTGGTCAAGTATCAGAAACGACATAATGAGAAATATTTAAACAGGGGCGCTGAGAGCTTTTGCCCTGCCTGGAACAGCAACCCTGACTGGCGTCCTCATTTTCATACGATTTTTCTATATTATTAGTCAAGGACCATAGTTTTGGTACCTTTTTTGTTTTATACCCCTGCTGATCTGAATGCTGATTAAATTTTAAGCATATATAGTGCCGAAGCTTCGGCTTCGGCCGAAGCTTCGGCTTCGGCAAAGTGGCTTCGGCCGAAGCTTCGGCTTCGGCAAAATTTCAGCTTCGGTACATCCCTAGTGCTAATCACAATTTTAAAGAATTAACTAATCTGACGTTCAGATGCAAGGCTTTGATGGTGCTACCGGATAACGTATTTACAAACAGGTCAGTTAAAATGAAAACAGTGAACAAGGTTTAACAAATAAAGAGTGCTTGTTGATTATTTGCAAAGTACCTTTAGAAATCAGTAGACTTTATAATAATAAAAACGTTGTAGTATTATTTATCCAGAATGTGCGGCCAATAGATTAAAAATAAAATAAAATATATAGAGATGATAAATAAAATAAAAAAATAGATTATTATATATAGAGATGATAAGTAAAATAAAAAAATAGATTATTATATATAGAGATGATAAATAAAATAAAAAGTAGATTATTATATAGAGAGATGATAAATAAAATAAAAAAATAGATTATTATATATAGAGATGATAAATACCAGTATCTAAGTAAAAATAAATAATTATAAAAGTAAAAAAAAAAAAGTAAATTATAAAAAATAATCTAGAGACTACAACAAGTAAATAATAAAAAATAATCTACAGACTTATTCAAAAAGTCGTGGACATATGATAATTCAATGATAGAGTTTATATGATAATTCAATGATTGAAGAAAGTGCCCTTTTTTTTTAAAGTTAGTTACATCGATTTTTTCAAAGTTTATTCCACCAGATGAGGTGTAATGACGCCAAGTTGCTATATTACTTTTGTTCACATACTTTAGACACTGATACTTTAGACATTGTATAAACATAGCAGAGTTTGTTATTTAGTGAAACAATATTAAGAAGTTAAAAAATTTAAAATTAAAACCACATTTTAAATTTTTATAAAGTTTGTTAAATAATTTTAAGTATTAGCAACTAAATATATATATATATATATATATATATATATATATATATATATATATATATATATATATATATATATATATATATATATATATATATATATATATATATATATATATATATATATATATATATATATATATATAATATATATATATACTAGGTTGGTTGAAAAGTTCGCGGAGCGGAAATGAAAAAACAATTTTATGATTCAAAAAATGACTTTATTCTTCAGTATATTCTCCCTTAAGAGCAATACACTTTTTCCAACGATTCTCCAATTCATGTATCCCATCTCTGAAGTGCGATTCCGGAAGGCCTTCAAAATACCCATTTACGGCTGCAATGACTTCTTCATGTGATGAGAAACGCTTTCCACGTAGAAATTTTTTGAGATGTGGAAAGAGGTGGAAGTCGGACGGAGCCAGATCTGGTGAATAGGGTGGATGTTATAAGACTATGATATAAGGATGTTCCAAGCGTTAAGGACTTAATATGATATAAGGATGTTCCAAGCGTTCGTACTTTAATTCGACCAATTTCGCCTTTGCAACATTGCTGATATGAGCAGGTGCGTTGTCCTGGTGATAAATGATTTTTTTATGCAGCAAACCAGGTCTTTTCTCACGAATTTTTTTATCCAACTGGTCCAAAAGATTTTTATAATATTCACCTGTTATCGTTTTACCGGTTTGAAGGTAATCTATTAATAAAATTCCTTTCGCATCCCAAAAAACTGATGCCATAACCTTCTTTGACGATTTTGACGCCTTCACTTGCTTCGGAGCTGAACAACCGGGTTCTGTCTACTCTGCAGTTTGTTGTCGCAGCTTCGGATCATAGTGGTAAACCCAAGTCTCATCCATGTTTACGAATCGACGCACAAAATCTGTTTTATTCTTTTGAAAACGGGCCAAATGTTCTTGAGAAAGTTTTACTCGAGTGCGTTTCTGATCCAGAGTTAGCGAATGCGGCACCCATCTTGCCAACAGCTTTCTCAGACGTAATTCATCGTGCAAGATGTGTAATACCCGTTCATCTGAGATGCCCACAGCCTCAGCAATTTCACGTTTGGTCAATCGTCTATCATCCATAACCATGTCATGCACAGCATTAATCGTTTCTTCAGTAGTAGCACTTTTTGGACGTCCAGAGCGAGGGTCATCTTCAAGGCTTGAACGCCCACGTTGAAACTCCGCAGCCCATTTGCATACTGTTGTTTTTGAAGGAGCATCATCACCCAACACATTTACCATTTCATTATGAATTTCCATGGGCTTTAAACCTTTTTTCACAAAGAATTTTATTACAGCACGATGTTCAATATTTTCCATTTTAAAAAATACTATGACACGTCTAATTTCAATAGCTTGTAAACAAAGACTGAAATGACATATCGACTTGAAATTTTTTATGCGTTCATACGAAGAATGAATACGTTTAATACAGTTATAAATTTGTTTCTACTACTGCAACATAGGTGCCGCTCCGCGAACTTTTCAACCAACCTAGTATATATATATATATATATATATATATATATATATATATATATATATATATATATATATATATATATATATATATATATATATATATATATATATATACATAAATATATATATAAATATATATATATATATATATATATATATATATATATATATATATATATATATATATATATATATATATATATATATATATATATATATATATATATATATATATATATATATATATATATATATATATATATATATATATATATATATATATATATATATATATATATATATACTTAACACCGTCAATCGCACACCTCGATATCTGAATTATGGAGCTCATGAACATTATTTCGGAACAGAAAGCTACTATCAACCTGCAAGCCAACCAAATAAAAAAATTTGAACAAAAATTAGCAGTTATTAAAACCAAAATCAACTCTCAACCAGCCACCCAATCAAGATCACACCAGCTATCCTGGAGCAATATTGTCAGAAACAAGCCAAACTCATCACCGCAAATCGGTAAAGTCCTTATTGAACTAAAACAATCAGCTAATCGTGAAAATAATATAATAATATTTGTTGTCCCAGAACCAGTGTCTGCTGCAAAATCAAATTGTCGGCCTATTGCCGTAGAACTCAAGAATATTACTAACAAAAAATTAGCTCTGATGAACTCTCGCAAACTCGCTACACGTGAGAATTTCAAGACATACAGAGTCAATCCTGATTTGTCTCCTGCTGAAAAAGAACTTGAGTACCAACTACGCAAAGACTGCAATATTCGTAATGATAAATTCTATATTGATAAGCCTGATGCACCCTTTCATTGGAGCATTCGCGATGGAGCAATCATCAAGATCCGCGGTGCCCTTACTCCTCGCTCCATCCCAACTTACTAGCTATAACCTATACACCAATCGCCTACCAACCATCTATACCACTAATACGCGCTCACTCTGTAAAAAAATTGAGATTTTTAATCAATTTCTTATAGATACCAACATTGACATTGCCTATTTAACTGAAACCTGGCTTAACCCTAGCGGTAAGTAAATTTTATTTCTCAAATCAATAATAATTACACTTGCATAAGCACTGAACGTCAAGATCGATTAGGTGGTGGTACCGTTATACTCATAAACGAAAAATACTCAGATAAAATTGAAAAAATAAAATTAGTAAGACTACTTATCAATCGCTCGTGTATACCCATAGCTACTACCCCGAGGATACTCTTCCTGTCTAGTTATATGTGCCTATATCCCGGTTTTGTCTAAAGTAAGCAGCGCAATGCATCTTATCAATTTGCACAACTCATTGAACCAGCCATAATTCGTTGCACAATGGGTAAAAAACCACTAATATTTCTTGCAGGGGATCTAAATGGCTGCTCTACTGACTTTATTTGTCGTTCTCACCAACTCATTCATCTTAATGCACAACCTACCAGAAAAACATCTATTCTTGACATCATCTTGAGTTACGCTCCTAAATGCTATGTGTGTATACCCTTCCTAGTTTTGGTAATTCAGATCACCTTGTCGTAGTTAGTCAACCTCTTCTAAATCTCTATAAATCTACTCGCCCAGTTCTCCTCAAGATTGCTTACCGGTCAGGTAGAATTGCTGACACTGTTGCACTGATACAGTCTACCAATATTGAGACCTTAGTTGATTCACCGTATGAAATACAAGTTGCTTGCAACAACTTTTATTATTCTATACTCTCTGTTCAAGACATCTGTCAACTTTTAAAATCAACAACGCTCGTTAACTCTAAGCCTTGGGTGACACCACTTATTCAAGGTCTTATAAAAGAGCGTCAAAAACTCTTTTTTTACCTATAACCACTAAATTAACTCACACCAACAGCAGAAACCCTAATAGATTCCCGTATGCTCTTAACACCGCAAAAAATACTACTAAAAATCTTTTATTCAAAAATATCTCCGTATACTTCGTGATGGCGTCAGTGACCTTTACCTACCAAGCAAAAATAGGAGCTCTACTGCCTTTTCAATGCATAATTGATATGTTTCTTAACCTGCATTCTTAGAAAACTATTAACATTAAAGGACAGACAAAATTGTACAATTCATTACTTGTAATGCTATTCAATTTTAATTAAAGATTTATAAAAATAAAATAATATATATATATATATATATATATATATATATATATATATATATATATATATATATATATATATATATATATATATATATATATATACATATATATATATATACGAGTCATTTTTTGAATATTTAACGAATTTATTTATGTGTCCACGTTTTGCTATAACATTGGGCTATTCTAGTACTGTCATTATGTTGGTTTCATCAATATTATAAATTCTATTAGGAGTGAAATTTTGATTTTTTAAAATCTTTTCATAGTTGTCAAAAATTCGATTTACATTGTCCTGATCAAAACTTGTTGAACGAGACAAGTTTTCTATTTTCAGGTTTATGAAGAGAAAGTTTTTTGTGACATTTCATGAAACCCTTTAACCACTCTATACAGCAAAAAAACGAAACACGCCCTAGAATGTTTTATTTGGAAACCAAGTAAAATTTCATATCTACTTGTTTTATTCTAATTTCTTAAAGCTAGCTAACCGAAATCAAAAGTTGTTTTCTTTTATTCTATATAAAAAATAATAAATACTTGAAAGTAGACATACATCGCTCAAAAAAATTGAACCTTTAACGTTTTGCTCCCCTTGAAATTTTGAGTACTCTACGTCCATGCATGCAGGGTAGATTAGGGTAATATTGTTACCTTAAGCAAAAATTGAATAATTTTTAAAAATAATTATGCTGGATCCAAAATTTTTGAAAATAAACAATTTTAAGGGATCCCTACTCATGATCCAGCTAGATATTTGGGCACCTAAAATTCTTTCTTAAAAACCCAGAGGTTTTAAAAAAGTACCAAATATTACCTAGACCACTTGGTAATATGAGGCCTTTAACTTAGCTCAAAAAAACAAGATTAACTAAACAACCTGACAATTAGAACTAAGTTTTGAAATATAATGATTCGTTATTAATAAAACTTATAATTAAAAGATCAAACTTTCAGCCACTTTTTGTTGAAACAATACTTCTATGTTTTCCCGAAAAAAAAATTTTTGTATCTTTTTTCAATTTTATTAACTCAAACCTTTGGACAATAAAAATTCAAATTCTTTGAATTTAAATTAAAGAAAAAAATTTAGTATTGTAAAAATACTTAAATTTTTTCTATGTTTTGTTTTTATTCAAAAAGCAAATTAAACCACTGCTATTTTAGTACTTTAAACTAGGTAATTTCAATAAAAAACACTGGTTAATTTGAGCATGCTCATATTACACGAAAATGGCATCTTGAAAAAGTCAACACTATATGTTTCTATGCATAGTTTTTTAAACAAAAATGGATTGGATTTTTAGCTAACATATTTTTCTTTATGAAAAAACTTATTTCATTATTTTAGCACCAAAATTTTGTGCCACAGATTTACTCATGCGTAATAAAATTATTTTAACAAAGCAAAAAATTTAACAGCGTTTTTAATTAGATGACAGCCGGTAATTACTGCATATAAACTTACGCTATTTGTACTGATGCCTGTTATCACCACATCAATTCGTTATCACCACATCAATTCGTTATCACCACATCAAGTCGTTATCACCACATTAAGTCGTTATCACCACATCAAGTCGTTATCACCACATCAAGTGTTATCACAACATCAAGTCAATTCAAAAGTGCAAAGCAATTTTAATTTCACTGGTTACATCTAAGAAGTCTTCATGTATGCTCATATTACCAAGGTGCTCATACTTCCCAAATCTGCACACTCGCGGAAAGTGTGGAGTTTTCCTCCACATTGGTGTGTAGCTTTCACTCCTAGACTCAAGTGTGGAGTTATTTTGCACAACTTTGTGGAAATACCTTTACACTTCTGTGCAGAAGTCCAGTTAGAAAAAGTTACTTTCCACAAAACTGTGCAAAATAACTCCACACTTTTGTCTAGGACTGATTGCTCCGGTGTGGAGGAAAACTCCACACTTTCCGCGAGAGTGTACCCTATATGCTACTGTCAAATGAGGATGTTCGGAAAAATTACTGTTATTGGGGTCTGGGAATAAAAATACCTTAAATACCTTTGCTCCTCTTACAACGAAAGTGAGAGCAATCAATTAATACAGTATACCTTTTAACACACTTATATCTAAGTTTTACTACTAATCTTACTAACTAATACTGAAAGCTTTCTTTGGCGAATAACAAATAAAAAAGGTTTTTACTTTGTCTTTACCTTTGAAATTAATAAAAGTTAGGTCACTTAGAGCAAAAAGCGATAAAAGAATTGCAAAAAATAATAAAATTAAATATTTTTCAAGTAACAGCAAAAATGCAAACTATTTTTTAATGTGCATCTAAATAAGCAATTTAGATGCACATCACAAAAAAAATTTATTTAAAAGTATTTGTTCTAAAAAAATAAAAAACAACCTTTTGACAATCTGGTAGTGTAAACTTGAAGTACCTAAGTAGTGTATTTGGAAGTACTGAAGTAAAAAACTATTTTATTCGACAAATAAGATTTCAGAGATTATATTTGACAAGATTCAATGGACCGAGAAATGATATTTATTTTGAAAATTATGAAAAACTGTTATTGAAAATTATAAAAGATTAATATTGTTCTCGTGAGTCAGCAGTTCTAAAGAACCAGTTACTCAGTTGAAAGTCGTAAACACCACAACAAAAGATAAGCTTAGATTTTTTTTTCTAATTCTCTAACAGCGGTTTTCTGTGACAAGACCTTATGGTATTCTTTGAGTATCCGCGTTCTTTATTATTATTCTTTTTTTTTAACGATATCTTTTACATTTAATCTATATATATTTTATATCAATCTATATATATATATATATATATATATATATATATATATATATATATATATATATATATATATATATATATATATATATATATATATATATATATATATATATAATATATATATATATATATATATATATATATATATATATAGTCAAACTTATAGCACAATCTTTTAAAAGAAGATTATCATGTAATATTTTTGTATATATTAATCATATTTTTATGAGGTACTGATTTTTGAAATGAACACAAACATACACAAATAAAGTATTAGTCAAATTTATAGCACACTCACATTCAAGGCCGGCGCGATAGGGGGGTGTGGGGGTCCCCCCCATCAATGATTTTTAGTCGGCAAACTGGACCCTTAGTCGGCAAATCGGACCCTTTTAGACTAGTTAGTCGGCAAATGTGGCCCCTTTCGATATAGGTAAGACAGTCGGCAAATGTCGTAATGGCATTCGGCAAATTTTGGGAAACAAGGACCTTTTTTTTTTTTTTTCCTTTTTAGTCGGCAAAAGTTGTAATGGCACCCCCCACGTGACATACTCGTGCCGGCCCTACTCACATTCATACATAATTTTGACAGTGTTTATGATTAAATGCATTGACGCATTGTTACTAGCGTCACAGTTGTTTATTTAAAATGGCAAACCTTATAATTTTTCAAAGTTTTTTCAGTAATTTAAAAATTAAAACATAATTTATGCAGTTGGTCGCAAAGAAGTGAGCTCTGAGCAACGATAACTTTTAAAAAAACTTACTTCAACAGCAATTTAATATTGCTGATATTGCTAAATGTGCTAAAACTTCCAGAAAATTTGTCTAAAATATTGTTGATAAATTAAATTCAATTTACCAATTAAAAATTGACCAGGTCAAAGACGTCGTAGATGCACTAATTTTACAAAAGACCGCTATATAGTGACTCTTGCTAAAAAAAATCATACTGATTCAAGTAGTAAAACTGCTATGGATTTGAATGCAGCAAAAGAAAAAAACATTAGTACAATAACAGTTTTTTGTCATTTGTTAGAAAAAGTGTTGAAAAGTTGCACACAGTTGTTATCAAAATACCTTGTTACCAAAATAAGGCTCCGAAAAAGAAGACTTGGTGTAAAAACTATGTTGGTTTGACTCAAAATCATGGCATCATTTAATATTTAGTATCAAATATTTTGAATTCATAAATAGAAAGAATCCTAAGTTTGAACGTCGTTTTCCTAATAAAAAAGATTTACCATTTAATTTCACAACAAGAGCACAAGGTGTTGGTGGAACTATTTCTGTGTTGGGACGTTTTTCTGCAAATGGAATAGGTTTGTTGAAGTTTTACGAAGGTCGTTTGAATGCTTCTCGTTATTTAGAAGTTATTGTATTAATTATCTGACTATATGGGCACTCTTTTTGATTCTAAAGCTGAATATTGTTATTTTATGCAAAACAATGGACCGTGTCACAAAGCAAAAATAACTCTGGAATGGTTTGCAACAAAAAATATTTCGCTCCTAGAATGGCCATCCACTTCACCAGATGCAAATCCGATCCAAAATGTTTGTTCAATTATTGACCAACAACTCGAAAATTACTACACAAATGACTTAAAGGATGCAATTCAAGACATTTGGGACAAGACTTTAATTGATCTTTGCATTAAAATGGTAAAGTCTGTTCCAGATCGTATTTCTCAAATTTTTCTAACTAAAGGATTTATTATTTCTCATATTAAATAAAATTCTAATGTTTTTTTTTTAAATCTGAAATTAGTACTATGTGCTATAATTATGTCCAGCTTATTTTTCTGTATTATTCCTAAGTGAACTTTAAAACAGGTAAACTATAAATCTATTTTCAATTTTTATTAGTTTTTATAAAAAGTAAAATGCTATTCTCAGATAAAAAAAAAAAATAATAATTACAACTTTTCATTCAACCTTCCAATAAACTTTTGTCATTCAATTTTTATTTTACATTTGTGCTATAATTTTGACCAGTACTTTATATAAATTAGTAAAAATGTGACTGGCATGATAGTCAAAAAGTTTCTTCCATAAAATGTAGTTTTAAAGAGAACGCTAATAAACCAGACCAGAAAAATTTTAAAACTTAAACTTTTAAATTTTTTTTTTGATTGATAGATTCCAATTACTGAAAAAAAGCAATTGCTTTTTTTTATTCACCCGGCCTTTTGACTTATTAAATGTTCATGTTTTTAAAGATTCATCATGTTATTACAAGAAAGAAATCATCATTTAAAATAACTGTCGTTAGGTTAGAAGTTTTAGATCTTTAATAATTACTACACTTTAACAATCTTAATCTTTTAGTACTCAAAAGTTAAAAATGACCATGCAAAGGTATGCATGGTCATTTTAAACATGCATACTTCATCATGTATTTTGATAATTTCTTTTAAAATTGAATTTTCAATATTCTACTATTAAATTTCAAAAAAAAATTTAATATTCTACTAAAGTAAATTTGAATCCTTTTGGACTTATGCTGTTTTGAATATTTTTCTAGTTAATATTTAATAAATGAAAAACTTTAAATCCTTTTTTTGTAAAATTAATTTATTTTTAATATTTTAAACTCATTGCCCAGTTTAAGTTTTTAAGTTATTATTTAACTCATTGAGTTTTCCTTTAGAGCATTAGATCTTTATTATTATTATTTTTTTCAGTGATAATTAAATCTGGCGCAAATCTCTCATCCTTAATGTTATTTTGAAAAACCAGTAGAATCAATCATGACGCATGATTGGGCGCATAAAACAATTGTTTAAACATTTTAAAAACCCTTTAATCTAAGTTTTCCCTTAAACAATGAGTCTGAAATACCTCAGACTTATTGTTTTATATTTGCGTTATTTACATAGTTAGAAATGTTGCTTGTTCTTCTTTTAGTTTCCATAGAAATGTTTTATTTTATTTTTTACCAACAGATTGTTTTTGATAACGAAAATGGAAATGTAGAACATTCAAAATCTATTTTATTTAATTTTTTTTCTTTAACCAAGTAGTAAATTTAAACTTTGTCGATGCGTTAAATTTAAATTTGTTAAACACTTTATTTTTGCATGCTTCAATTTTATTTTAATCTCTAGCAACACTGAGAACTTTTTTCTGGTAAGATAAATCAACTAGTTCAATAATCATTAGAATTGATTGACAATATTGACTTTTTCTAGTCCAATAGCATCAAAACACAAATACTTTTATCATTATCATCATCTTTTTGTGTTGAATCCTTAATAAGTTTTTTTTCTTCTTTTATTATCATCTGGTTTTGCTGAGCTAAAATTGCTAAACAACATTTTATTGTATTTTGATTATTTTGTTCTGCTTTTTAAATTGTTTTAAACTTTTAGTACCTTGTTAAATCTTTCATTTTTTTGCTTTCTTATAATACGTTCAATTAATTCCTGACGTAGCAACTCAGTAGCAGTAGTAAGTAGCAAGTTTTTACTTTTAGTATCTTAGATGCGCTAATACTACAATTATGTAAACTTTTATTATCGGTTATTACTTGTGGTTTCAATTTAATTTTCAGGTATATTATCACTTTTTTAAATTTACGGACCTTGTGAAAATATACCATCGGGAATTATAAAACCGGATTTGAATGTAGAGACTAATTTATTAAACTAAAAAATCAATAAATTGAAAACACACTTAAAAGAGCAACACTTTCCCCAAGTGTCTAATCAAATTGTAAATATAACAAAAACAAATCACTTCATCGGCAGCTTTGACTTTTGCGTTCTTATTAAGTTTCTACTGTTGATAGCAATGCGAGGAATTTAAATGCAATTATCTAACATATAACTAGGTCAACAAAAATATTTTGTCAAAAAATTATTTCAACTTTAATAATTGAAAATAAGTAATACAAAAATAAATGAAAATAAATAAAACAAAAATAATTGGAAATAAATGAAACAAAAATAATTGAAAATAAATAAGTAAAAAATAAATTTACATTTTAGTTACGCTTAGTTTGCTTGGTAAAACGAAAAATTGTGACATGCACAGATTCACTTAGAAAAATTTATATTCTTCGTTCAAAATATTTTTGAAAAAGCCTATTAATCATCTAAAATACATGTTTTATTTATAACTAATATGTTAAAATTATTGAAAATTAAAATCGTCCGATGCTTTTTAATTTATAATGAGATTTAGATTTTAAAAATAATTAATTTTGAAAAGAAAAAAAAAAAGAAAAAGTTCAAAGTATCAGAAGGACCTATAATGCCAAAAAAATCAAATGAAATGTATATAATTACTTAAAAATCACATGTTGAAATGTATAGAATATCTTGAACACTTAGACATTTCTCGTATGTTTGGCCAAGTATTTACTTGGCCAAACTTTATTTAAAGTTTGAATAATTTGAGGGGGTTACAAATTTTATAAAGTCATAACTTTTGAACGCAAAGAGATTATTGCATGAAATTTAAAATTTATCGATGAATATAAAATTTCCTTATAAATAATACATAAAATGTTTTATCAACTTGTTGCTCTCATATTTGGAGTAGTTGTAGTTAAAATTTTAAGGCTCTTTTGTTTCCAGACTCCAATCATTGCAATTTTTTGCCAATCATCCTTATTTGTCATAAGAATAAACATATAAATGTTTGGGGTTTGTTCCATGTCTGGAAGTTGGTTATCTCAAACATTAATAAATGTTTGTTCCGCCCTATATATATTATATATATATTTATTTTGCAGTTTCATAGTAATCGCCCTATATATATATTTTGCAGTTTCATAGTAATCATTTTTTATATTCATAAGTATAAAAACATGAAAAAACAAACAAAAAATTGTTTAAATATAATATTTTAGTTTGATGATAATATCTCATAAAACAACACATTTTGCTAAATCCAGCCTTCTTCTTTTAAAAATCTTTTAGAGCCAAATAAACGCTATAATTTTATTTTCTATTCTCGACGCTGAAAACTTATCGCACTGATCACAATGAACATTATCAATTTATTTACATTATCATCAAATAATTACAAAGCACATTATCAAGCCTTTCAAATGCTAAGTTCTAAAAAAACTTTATCAAAAACATTAACGACGGATTTACAAAGAACATTATCAAATTACTATTTTTTATAAAACATGTTGTTTTTTTTGTGTATTTTTTTTTTTTGACAAACATGCTAACAAAAGGTAAAATATTCAGAGTTTTTAACGTTTAAATATAGCTATTGGCTGTATATTGCCAAAAATTATAAAAATGAACATTAAATTTATTTCCTCTAAACTAGATATTAAAAATTTAAAATAATTTTTTTTTTATTTCTTTAGTCTGTAACTAAGTGTTTTTAGTTTAAAAACGTGTAAGTTATGCTCTTCACGTAAGTTGTTTTTATTTTCCAGCCTCGTTTGCTCATTGACTGTGTCATTTGAAAGTCTAAACTTATTAAAGTGCGTCCAAACAATGCAAATTGTTTTATAATACTCTTATTGTAACCAACAATTGAAAAAAAAAAAACATAATATAGAGTGTAACCAATCGAAGTGTGACTATGGTACTTACTAAATGTTGCTTACTTTTTATTCATTATATTATTACAAAATTTGTGAGAACAATCATACGTACGAAATTGTGTCAGGTATTAGGAAAAATATAATAGATTTTAAGAGCATAAATTTAGAGAAACATTTCGACTATTATCTTAAATATACTATGAAGAATCAGTTATTGTTAGTAAGCACAAATATTTGCAATGCCATGGGAAAGCAAACAATCCCATTTTTTATTGTGCATTAAATTTAATTGTTGTAAATGTTTTATGGGTAAGTAGAAGAATTACATTCGATGCAAATATATAACTTGTTATTTATATTTTGTACGTTGTTTATATTTTGAGCATACTCCTATATTATAGTTCATAAAGAAAAAGAAATTTCACTTTTTGTTTGTTTTGACATCTCAACCGTTTAGTTTTGACTATTAGTTATATAAATATCTTTTAAAATAATTTTTTTGTTAACTTGCAATCAGTACTAGCATTTTACAAACCAAAACCCAAAAAGTTGTATAATGGGAAAACCAAATAGTAAATTAAAACCAACTGATATTTTGGAACTTAGAGAGCAGACTGAGTTTACGGAAGAAGAACTTAGTGCGTACTACAAAGGTAAATCAATTTCAGTAATTTATATACACATTATTTACAATGTAAATGACGTATTTATATATATGTATTATTTATTTATATTTATTGTTTTCTTTTACCAATAGTTTATAAGGATGTCGCACTTTTTTTTTTATCAGCGAATTTATTTTAGCGTTCTTAATGGTGAGGTTATATTAACGTAAAATCTTGCATTAAATCCTTTAGATTTAAAAAATTCTTCAACGCAAGATTTTGCGTTGAAGAATTTTTTAAATCTATGTAAACATCAATTTATTTGAAAAAATATTTAACTATATAATAAATATTATATGCAGTAATAACCTAGGATAAAATGTTGCTTTGATTACAAATTTGAAACTTATAGTTTAAAAGTATCCAAATACATGTCTATAAACTCTTACAACTTCTATTGATATTGTTCCAAAATATCTTTTTTTTTCTTTTCTAACAAATCGAATTTTTTTGTCATTTACTATTCTATAAGATATTTATCATGTAATAGGATATTTTAAAAATGGAAATAAAATGCGTCTATAGGTTTACCCAGTAGACGAGTCGAACTTATTTGTTATAGGTCTAAGTCAGAGGTAACCGGTAAATCTGTTATTAGAATTCTTTAACACTTCGCGTAATGAAGTTTTGCGATTAGAAACTGCAAAAGAGAAATTCAAAAAGACTAAAAAAGGAATGCAACTTAAAAATACCAAAATTTTAAAAGTATTAGTAACTTTTAAAATTTATTTTTCTAAAATTTTAAAAGTTACTAATACTTTTAAAATTTGGTATTTCTAATCAATATCATTTACAATTTCAGTTTAAAAGTTTTTTTTACACATTTTTTTAAAACTAAAAAGTTTGATTAGTTAAAACGCTCACTTAAAAGATCTTAAACTAGAGTAAATGTAGAACTACTTTTAACTATTACTTTTTCATTTTTTGTGTAAACTTTTCAGATTTCTAAGAAGAAAAAAAATCTACCATAATTTTACTTTTTAAAAAAAAAAAAAATTTAAGTGAAGATAAATGAAAGAAAACATTTAAACCTTATTAAAGATAGACACGGTATAACAGATCTCAATCTATTCCATCAACATCAACGTTTAGAATTTTTATATCTGTATTTCTTTTTTATATTTTTTGTATAACATTATTTTTCGAAACTATGTAGATTTTTGTAAAGAGTATCCAAGTGGCTCGCTTACGTGTGACGAGTTCAAAGAAATGTACCAGCGTTTTTTTCCTGACGGAGACGCTAATGCATTTGCTCAACACGTGTTTTCCTCTTTTGATGAAAATGGAGATGGAAAAATTGATTTTCGAGAGTTTGTGTGTGGTTTAAGTGTCACTATTCGAGGAAACATAGATCAGAAATTAAAATGGGCATTTTCAATGTACGATCTAGATAAAAATGGGTAAGCATTGTTTCTTTTTTACTGTAAATGTGCTTTATATTAATTGCTTAGAGTCAGAATTTATCTATAAGCATTTCCCCCGGGAATCATACTAAAGTATCACATATTTTTATATACTAATTGTTTATATGTATATAATAGTTGTTTAATAGTTCTTTATGATAGTTATATTCAATAGTTGTTTAATAGTTCTTTATGATAGTTATATTCAGGCAGAATCATTTGGAGGCCGCCTTCAATGGCTTCTGCCTCCCAACTGGCTGTTGCCACCAAATTAGAGACGGAAATGTTTGCCTCCCGCCGGCGGATATAATGGAAAATAATTGCACGTTTGCTGCTAAGATAACGAGCAATTAAATATTAATTTAAAATTGGACATCAAGTTTCATTTTATATGATTGCTTGCAAAAGTTTTAAATATTTAAAAAAATTCGATTTTTTTTTTTTAAACTAATAAATTAAGTAGAATAAATTAGTATTTTAATTATTCAAAACAAAAGTTAAAAGTTGGAAATTTTACTTCTATGCGATTGGCGAATAAATCTTTTTGACAAAAAAAAATTGTAATAAGTAATTAACTGATTTTGGTCAAACTATTTTAGAACAAGTCGACATGATAAACTTTTTATCTATTTTATCATTTACCATAACGTTAAATACTTATTTTTAATAATGGGATATCGTAAAAAATATCTGCTAATGTTTATCAAAAATTTGCGACCACGCTGTATTACGCTAATAGTTTTTCCAATTGTTGCAACAACAAAAAAAAGTTATAAACTTTAAATATATATGCTTTCAGGGTCGTCCCGTTGGAGAGGCGCAAGGGAGTGTCTAGCCCCCCTATGAATTTTATTAGTCGGCAAATTGGATACTGGAGTTAACAAAATTGGATTTATAGTTGGCAGTCGGCAAATGTCGGAAAACGAGAACCTTCTTTTTTTTTTTTAAGATAAGTTAGAGGACAAAAAAGATTTTTTTGGCTTTAGTCGGGAAAAGACAGGCACGTCACGCCCCCCCCCCCACCACCACCACCTTTAAAATTTTTTTGGGACGGCCCTGTATACTTTTATAAATATCATTTATATTTTACTCTATACTCATAAAACGTTAAAAAATATAGACTTATCTACAATCAAAAACAATATAACTTATGACAAAAGTTCTGGTCACTATATTGGTTTTTGTGATTTCGGCAAGGATATTATTGTATGCAAACCTGATATTTCAGCTACTGAGGCATTAGTTTTCATGTTAGTTGGTTTTTGAGGAAATTGGAAAACACCAATTGGTTATGTTTTATCGAATAAAGCTAAAGCAAGTGATTTAACATGTTTTATCAAAAACATTTTGAAATTGGCTTTAACATATGAACTTTATATCAAAAGTATTACATTTGATGATACAAGTACCAATTTTTTGATATTTGTAACATCATGTTTTTTGGTACTTGTACCATCAAATTTTTGGCAAAGACATTGACAATATAGTCAGTACTTTTTCATATAACAACTAACTGATACACATTTTCCTTGATCCATGTTATATGCTTAAATTGGCAAGAGATTCTCTTAATAATTTTTGTTTTTTATTGATGGTGATGGCCAATATACTAAATGGAGTTATATTAAAGCTTTGTTTGAATTACAAGAAGGTTTGAAATTTGCAAAAAAACTTTCAAGAAAACATATAGAATTTAATCAACACATAATAAATGTGAAAATAGCTGGCCAAACTTAAATACAATGATAGGTAAATGGTTACAATAACAATCCTGATGTAGTACAGTTAAAGTCACCTTTAAAACGAATTCTGCTGAGATATTCCATAGTTGGATCGAATCATGCAAACTGCTTAATGTTTAAACCCTATTCTAATGGTTCTATCTTTTCTTTTAATTGAAGCAAAAGGTTGTGTTCCGTTGATAATTTTGATCAGGACGATATTGACTTAGAAGAAGTTTCTTCGTACTGTGATGAACTTCAAATGACTAGCTACAAAGAAGCAATACTGAGATATATCTCTGATTTTATAGTCAGAAAGTTGATAAATATAATTTCTTGTAATATTTGTGTCCAATCATTAACTGATATTTTATTATACAAATATTCCTATCTGAAATCTTATTCTTCGTTAAATAATGTGAAAAATTGTGGTGGTTTGTTTTTGCCATCAAGGGATGTTATTTCTGTAAAAAATATTTAACTTCTTAATTTGTGATAGAGATTTTAAAAAATCAAAAATCACCTCTGACCGAAAAATAAAGCAGAAAATGATTAATTGTGTTAACAAATTAATCATGCCATGATTAATTGTGTTAACAAATTAATCATGCCATGATTAATTTGTTAACACAATTAATCATGGTAATTAAGATAGCCATGACATTAGACTGTTAATGAAGATTTACATTGTAGTTAGTTTGTTAAAAAGGTAAGTGAGTATAACTTGAAAATTCGAATTTTCAGATATGCCCAGGATTATACCATTAAAGTCTTAAGGAAGTCATCAATTGGATTAAGACAACAAACAAATAAATTTTTATTATTCAAGGGTTTAAAAATGTTTAGTTTTAAAATATAAAAGATTAAAATACTTTACAATGTTTTCGTTTACAGTCCTAAATGCAAATATATTTTCAAATATATCTTTTTTAATTTGTGGCTATTAAAGTAGCCGTTTGTTTTAGTTTGTAAGCCAATGCAATCCTCTTTGACCAACACAAATTTATATTGGCTGTAGACTCATCACATCATCTTTTAACTAATCATCTTTAATTCCAACTTTAATCAAAACTTAAAAATTGAAAATTTCCTTTCATTCGACTATGATCCACTGCACAGTTTTATATTTTATTTGTAACTGCATTTAAAACCGATTAGTTTTGATTTTAAAAAAAGATGTTGAGTAAGCATTAGACTTAAACTAATGCTCACAGAAATTTGTGTTAAAATTCTTATTTTGAGTTTATTTTAATTACTTTGTAACTGCTGTTTTAAGCATATTAATTTATAAATTGGTAATTCAAAAAGAAAAGTTCAAAGATAAATAAAAACGTGAATTGTGTATAGTTAATAGGCATTTATAAATGATTATTAACTATAGTGAAATTGTTTAAATTATAAAAATGATTAACATTATCTAGCTTTTGAAAAATGCTTGTTGTATTTTGAAGAAAAACTTAAAAGAGACCTAAAGGAAGTAGAAAAACATGTTTTAACGCAGAAAAAATGTTAAATAATTAAACAACGCGATACAACGAACTTTGGAGAAAGCAAGGTTCTTTTTCTTCAAGATTCATGAAATACCATGGAAGTTAGCTTCAAACTGAATACGAGCATCCAATAGACCTTGAATGTGACCGTCAGCCGCCCAGTTCTGAAAAAACGAAAAGAGGAAGACCAACTATGCCATTTTTGGAGATGTCTGGCAGATCCAAACACCGAGTTATTACTAATCTTGTTTCTAATAACGAACCCAAACTGAAATGTACCTAAGATTTGCTGCAACCGTTGCTGCACAACATGATAAAAAAGACTTATCTCATTTAATCAAACAACTTTTTCAAAATCAAAATTTGGTAGCTGTATTGAATAGCTGTGAGAATGCCATCGGAACAAGCATTTTTGTTTCTTTTTGATACAAATTTGTCTAAAGATCAGTATAATCAAATAAAATTTGCAGCTAAAACTCAAGGTGGTAATATTTTCCCTCCTTATAATTTGGTGTCAGCTGAAAAATCTCAATGTTGTCCAAATAAAATATTGCAAACAGAAAATTGCATCAAAGTAGAATAGAAGCATCTGTTAAGACATACTCTGGAAAGAATAAGTAAATTACAGCATGAACTTATTGAGAAAGATATTGCAGAAATTATTATTGTTCAATGCATGCTTATAGTTTCTTATGGCTTTGTCGTTAGCTCGCAACAAGCTAGATTCAATCAAGATCTATGTGAAACTTTTAGTGATAGTTCATTATTTGTGACATCTATGATTCCTTTAAGATTGCAAACAAGCAGTGGAAATATTTTATAGACTAATTAAATTCCTAAGTCTACTAGATTTTGCCGTCCACAGAGAATTGAATTTGCAAAGGAAAGTAAAGATTGTAAGACGTAATTGTATTAAAGGAAAAATATGATAAAGAAATTGTTGAACAACAAGAGGTTGTTAAATGTAGGCTGTGTTTGACGTTAATAGATGGAAAGATTCAAGCATTTATTACAAAGACATCTTCATTTCAGTGATGTATTGTGCAAACGTGAAGATATGAATAAAGTAGTAAATTTTACACAAAGAGTATTTAATGTTAACCAATTAGCTCTACAATATAATCTAAGCATTTTTCACATGCATATACGTTGTTTTAAAGCAACTTTACACATTTCTTATAAATTAGTTTTGCCTGAAAATCAATGGCAAGTGCATAAAAAAGAAAACGAAGCAAAAATAAAATCAAGGAAGATTGAAATTCAAACTCAATTCAAAAAGAAACTTAACATTCATATAGACATGTCAAAATCAAGCGGTGGCAATAGTAATATAGAAGACGTTGTAAAAAGAGCATTCGAAGATTTAAAGCTCTTGTCTGAAATTTGAGACATCGATTTGGAGCTTTTTCAAAGATTAAGAGTACTTTTGTTTGTGTTTCTTATCGATTCCCAATTGACCCAATCAAATTTAATGAATATTGCTTCTCAACAGCATATCGGTATGTTAAATTATGTTTCAAAAATTTCCTATGACACATTACATAAACTTTTAATACAAATTATATCAAATTCAATTTTTCTTGTTGGTTGTATTCTAAAGAAGATTCAGAAAATAGAAATAAACTTTTTAGATCAGATAAAACCAATCATGCTCGAAAATATAGTCGCCAATACAACCTCTTTGACGTATTTACATGTGCAATGGAGATTTCAGATTCAATTCTTTCAAGTACAAGAATACAACACAGAATTGAAAAATACAAGATGCCATCTAAAGTAAGAGAAACAGTGATATGTATGAAACAAATGTAGATTCTGAAATATATCAATAAGATGATGCTATAATTTTTTATAATAAAAAATAGCAAACCGCTGCGCCACGCAGTGGTTATAGTTTTGAACTCTTTACCCAAGGAGTTGCGAATTTTTCTTAAAGAATATAAGCGTTGTCAATTAAGATGGAAATAGAGTACAAACTCATTAAACGCTTTATGATGAGATCATTAGGTCTTCTTAAAGTTTTCTTTAAAATACAATAGAAACAAAAATCTAAATATATATAAAAGTAAGATCTATAAATATGAATAAAATTGAACGAGATACTTTGTACATTAACTTTTCTCTATTAATTACTTGCAACATAGATATTGCAACATAGATATTGCAACATAGATATTGCAACATAGATATTGCAACATAGATAGCACCACAGGCTTTTATCTTTTGTAGAAAATATTTTATTCGTATTTTTATATTTTATTTTACATTTTATTTTGAAAATTGGGGAAAAGTTGGGGGAGGGGGAACGCTCAAACCCTCCACTTCCCTCTGTCGCTGCTATCCCCTATATAAAAATGCATTCGATTTTACTTTAATTTTTGCAGTTTTTGATATAAACTATATATATTTGAAATAAATAATTTTTTTAAAAGTGAAAAAAATAACTGAACGTCATTTGATTGCTAAAAAAAGCTTATCAGACTATTTTTAAAATAATGGCTCAAATATCATTTAATTATTTTTTCATTTAATTTAAAATGCTCTTTTTTATAACTGTGCAAAGTTTCAAATCGATTGGCAGTTTTTTTGATTTTCAGCCATTTTTCTTTTGTTAGTCCCCATTGTGCACTGAAAGCTTTTGCCCAATATAATGATGGCCTCCAACGTATTACGCATTATTAAATTGGCTTCACTAAAAATGGTGAAGTCTGGTATCTTGGTAATATCTTTATATCATTGCGTAAAGGTAGATCGATATTAGCCACAGATACCCCGGAGAAAAGAGGCACTTGCAGCAAAAAAAAAAGCAAGAATGGCAAAGAAGCTAACAAAAAAGACAACCAAGAAGATTCTACAGGGAAAAACCTCTAAAAATGCAATCCTTGGAGAACTGTTTTCAGATGAATCAATAGACCTACAATTGACTATATGTGGGGTGACTCGACTAGCATTTTTAAAATTAAAGTTTTTAAATATTAAAACTCAAGAAATATAAAGAAAAGTTAAAATGTTAAAAGATACGTTAATCATTGTAGTTTGACAAAAAAAAAAAAAAATTAAAAAATGCAGTTATTAAATAAGCCCAATTAGAGTAAAAACTGGTCTCTACCCCCCCCCCCCCTGCCCCATAAAAACCGTCTGAAGTCTCTACCCCCCCCTCCCCCATAAAAACTGTCGGAAGTCTCTACCCCTCCCCCTCCCCCATAAAAACTGTCTGAAGTCTCTACCCCCCCCTCCCCCATAGACAAAAATATAACTCTTAAGAAATCATTTTTTAAATCTTATTGTAAATATATTGAAAGGCACACGCTCAAACAACTTTCTAAGATAAAACAAATTCTCAAAACAAGTTCTTATTTTAATGATGCACTAAAAAATCTTTTTTATTCGCTGTTATCTTTTTTACTGTTGTACCTTTGTTTATTTACTTGTACTTTTTTATTTATTCACTGTTATCTTTTTTACTTTAACATTACCTGGGAACGGTTACAAATTGCTCTAAATTAACTTTATCATTCCCAAAACCCATCTATAAATATTATCTATAATTTTACCAACTTCAATATCATGTGTTTTATATAAATTTTTTTTCATATTTTTAATAAAAAACAAGACTTTGGCTTAAACTACATTTGTAAAAATTTCGGATCAAAACGGCAATTTAAAACGAACTTTAGTATATTTAGGATATTTATTAAAAATATATATTTTAAATGTTTCATATTAAACAAAATATCTTAAGTTTTTCAAATTAAACTAAGTACAAAGTCATCATTATATTCCATTAAAATGTTATTAAGCATTTAAATGGTTGTGTTTGCCATTTTACCAACAATTTTTAATTTCTTTTTAAAGTTTAAAAAACCATGATTAAAGTTAAAATAAATTTGACTTCCTGTAAAAAGAAAAATCTTTTACAAGTTTCTTATTTTTCAGGTGGATATCGGAAGATGAAATGTTAGAAATAGTTAGTGCTATTTATAGAATGCTAGGTACAAAGTCATTTCAAGATACACCTGCGCAAAAGGTTAAAAAAATGTTTTCTGCAATGGACGTTAATAAAGATGGTAAACTTACTTTTAAAGAATTTTTATGCGGCTTTAAAGCCGATCCTTCTCTTATAAATCTGCTCAGCGGTCGAAGTTAAATAATGGTAACTTTGCAACCTCAACTCAGTGAAAATGCAATGAAGTAAATATTGTAATATTTGATAATCAGAAAATGAAAGATACTGTTTGCTACAGTAAACAGTAATTGTATATACATGCATACATACATACATACATACATACATACATACATACATACATACATACATACATACATACATACATACATACATACATACATACATACATACATACATACATACATACATACATACATACATACATACATACATACATACATACATACATACATACATACATACATACATACATACATACATACATACATACATACATACATACATATATACATACATACATATATATATGATTTAACATTTATGGATTTTCCCGTTTTATGTTTTTTTGTACTTAAACTTTTAATTTACAGCTTTTATTTGAGTTTTTAATTTTTTTATAAGTTAAATTTAAAGTAAGTCTATCAGATTTTTATTTACATATAATATGTTTATAACAAAAAGATAGTTCGCGATAAGTTTTTATTATTATATTTAAAATCTTGTAATCTTAAATTTGAGGTAATATGAGAAATGATATAAGATACAAAGATGCAATTTATCGCTCAAAAGTTATTCCCCAAAAAACAAAACTATATTTTCTATTATTTTCTTGCAAATGTGTTACATCTTATAAAAATATCAAGAAACAGTTAGTTGAATGATTTTTTATTCTTTTGTTAGGCATAACTAAAGGATATTTGTACCAAAACTTGTTACTATAATACAAATTAAACAAACTTTGAAATTAATGTAACTCTTGCAGTGCAGAAAGTTAGTAAGGCTGTTGCAGCACAAGTATTAAGTAAGATTGTTGCAGTACAGATGTTGCATAAGATTTTTGCAGAACAGATGTTAAATAAGATTGTTGCAGCACAGGTATTAAGGTAGATTGTTGCAGCACATGTGTTGAGTAAGATTGTTGCAGCACAGGTGTTGAGTAAGATTGTTGCAGCACAGGTATTAAGTAAAATTGTTGCTGCACAGGTATTAGACAAGATTGTTGCAGCACATGTGTTTAGTAAGACTGTTGCAGCACAGATGTTGAGTAAGGCTGTTGCAGCACAGATGTTGAGTAAGGCTGTTGGTAATGTTTGAGATTAAGCACATGATGACAAATTTTGAGTAAAAAAAATATACCAGCTTAATTTTACTATATTTATATGAGATTTTCAACCTTTATATCTGTGCATCCAAATCAATATAACAACAAATCCTGTTTTTGCTTACTAAAGTTTTTAGTTTATCATGTTTGTCGCTAGCACTTTTATGATCTTCCTAAGTCTTATTATATGGTAAAATTATATGTTAAAATTGCAAACACTGCGCCAGCGGTTCAGAAAGAACACAAACATACATAATTAATTACAGGTGAACTAATACAATAATTAAGACACCTTCAACTATAAAATACTGTGTAATCATGGTGACCATACCCCTGACCTGAAAATATTATTAATTAGATATAAAAGCATTTCAGTATAATATCATCGGTGACTACTTAATGTAGGCATAAGTCTGCAGAACCAGATTTTTTAAACCTCTTGGTTCTGAGCCAGAATTGCGCCACGACTGCATCTACTTGTCATTCAAATATATTGACTCCGTTAAATATAAAGAATAATAGATACGGAATTCATTGTTTATTTACAAAAAAATATCTTGTTTAAAAATTTATTACAAACTTGAAGGAGTTTAAAGACTTCAACCATATTTAATTTTTTTTCTTATTGAATAGTGTTCCATTAATTTGGTCTTTGTTATGTTATTCCATTAAATACGTGCTATCAATTCTTGGCATTTTATAAGTATAACTTATTCAATTGGTTTATTCTTAGAAAATACTTTTCGTTCAAAATTTTCATAAATTTGTCATAAAGATTTTTCGGAATTAAGCTGTTATTGTATTTACGCATAAAAAATATAAGCTAATAATTAATTTATTGAATAATACTTTTTACTTCAATTAATTTAATATTGATATATTAATATATTAATTTCACATAAATTCATCAATTGCATGTCTTTTACTAATGATCTTGCATGTTCATGTTTGCTTTCCGATATATAAGTCTAAATGCATGTTTTGTAGAGAAAATATTTTTTTTAAGTTTTGTTGGTTAAGAACAAGCCCAGAAAATGTTAACAGGCAAAAGATATGTTACAAAAAAGGGCAAAGTAGTTGAACCAAAGATTTTTATTAACGGAGATTGTGGTTGCAATCTAGAGTGCAGAAGTAAAATAACAGTTGCTCGTCGTAATCAAATTTTTTCTAACTTTTACACCATGAAATGAAAAAATGCCTTTGTAATGGGTTCTGTTGATGTAAAAGAAAAACAAAGGACGTATAACAACAACAACAACAACAACAAGCTATTTATTTTCCGTAAATTATTTTACAATAGTTTTGATAATAATGATAATAATAATAATAATAATAGCAAAAATATATAATAATAACATAAGATAAAAAATATAATTATACAATTTATAGTAATAGTAATAATAAGTATTTTTTACAATAATTACAATGAAAAAATAATAATAATAACTAATATTAATATAATAATAAGTTAATGATTTATTAGGATGGTGTCACTCATACAGAAATCTGATCAAAGGAGTGACACCAATTTTTAATATAATATAAGTAATAATAAGCAAAGACACACACTGAAACACATGGACCGTAAACACACAAACCAAAACACATAAAACATACATCAAAACAAACATGTAGAAATCAATTTGCAGGTTTTACTAATAAATAAAAAAATAAAAAAAAAGTGCTGATGATAATTGTAATAATTACGAAAAGAAAACTAAAACAATATTTAAATCATAAGGATAATAATGCCAAAAAGTTAGAATAAAATATTTTTTAGAACTTTTTTAAATTGATATTGTTTAAGATGGAGTAAAGGTATTTTAGGATATATTTTTTTAGACTCATTCAAAATGCATGTAAGGCTCCTGTTCCATTCACAGACACACTGATAAACAATAGATCGTTTACCATACTTTTGTGTATATTTCTAGTCGAGTAGGAATGTAATAGTCTACTTTCTGTGAACAAGTTTGTGATAGGAGATGGTATATTTTTATTTAAGGAGTCAAAAACAAAAAGAAGATTAGCATACTTTACTAGCGCTTGAAATGTTGGAAGGAAAAGATTTTTGAAGGACTTTGATATATCTGATTTAATTGGTTGGAAGTTTATTAATCTGATGGATTTACGCTGAGACGATAGCAACTTGTTAATGCGATAGTTTCCAACTTGACCTAAAACTTGGCAACAATAGCTAAGATGAGATGAGAGTAATGCATAGTAAATACTCCTAAGTGTAACTTTATTGACATAATGACGAATTATTGAAAGCATACCGTTAGCTCGAGATTTTCTTGCTTGTTCATTAAGAAACATTACAATCAATTAATACACCAAGATATTTAATAACTCTTGAAGGATATAGCCGTTTATTATAAATTTCGATTTTGATTTCAACATTTTTAAAGAAATTGTTTTTTCTTACCGATAAAAAAAAATTAGTTCAGTTTTTTCGGTGTTGAGACATATTAGGTTAGCATTTAACCAGTAAACTATACCTTTTAGATCCGAATTAACATTTTTACATAAAAAATGATACGATTTGTTGATGTGCAAGAGATTTGTATCATCAGCAAACAGATGGACTGAAGAGAAGTGAACAGAGTTGATTAGGTCGTTAACGTAGATTAAAAACAAAAGAGGACCTAGAACAGAACCTTCAGGAACACCACACAAAACTGATTTATAACTAGAATTGAAACCATTAATACTTTCGATCTGCAAGATAAGATGGAAACCAGTCATTTACAATACCACGAGTTCCATAATGTTTTAATTTAGAAATCAAGATACTATGGTCAACAGTATCGAAAGCTTTTTGTAAATCGATAAAAATGCCACAAATGAAATAAACAGTATCAAGAGCTTTCTTGATTTTTTCCATTATACTTATTAATGCATGGCAAGTAGAATGTTTTGATCGAAAACCAAATTAAAAACCATTTAAACAATTAAATGAGTTTAGAAAAGAGTACACTCTAGAATACATAAGTTTTTCAAGAAGCTTACTAATATTAGATAAAAGAGAAATAGGTCTGTAGTTAGTGCATAAAAGTTTAGAGCCATTTTTAAATATTAAAATAACGCAAGATAATTTCAAAATATCAGGAAATTTTCCATTTATAAATGAGATATTAAATAGTTTAGAAAGAATATTTGAAAAATAGCAGTTAAAATCTATAAGAAAATTTATGGGAATGCTGTTTAGACCTAATGATGTTTTTGGATTCAATTTAGATATAAGAGATGAAATTTCAGAAATATTTGTTGGATATAATAATAAACTATGTAAATTTGGATGTTTAAGATATTTTTGATAGTTAATGTAAGATGAATGAATATTGAATTTGAGTTTATGAGCAACATTTGTAAAAAAAAATGTTAAATGATTAAGAGATTAAAGTCGGGTCAGTTATATATGTATCATTTTCTTGTAAACAGTTGGGAGATGATTGATTCAAATTTTTTACATTAATTAGAGTGTTAATACCTTTCCAAAGTTCGCGAAGATTTTTTATATTTTCTGAGAAAAAATTTTTAATTTGGCTTTTTTTATCAAGTTTAGTTAATGTAACTATCATATATTTATATCTTTTAAAAATACTTTCAAATTTTTTTTTTTTAATAAGGTCTTTAGATCTAAACATTTTTTTTTGGAAAAGATTGCGCACTTGAATAGATTTTATAATTCCTTTTGTAATCCATGGTTTGAATTGACGTTTGAAGTTTTTTATACTGACTTTTTTAAGTGGAGCGTAACGATCTAAAATCAATGTTGTTTCAGTAATAAACGTTTGGAAACATGTGTTAGTATCAATGGACTTTGTAATATCATCCCAGTCAATTTTTGATAAATCATATTTAAAATTTTCTTTATTTAAAGTTTTTAAAACTCCTGCTATATAAATTGTGTCTGCGTGGTATAAATAATTTATTGAAATTGGGACAAATACAAAATTGAGGTAAGTGATCAGAAACAGAAGTTGTCAAATTTCCTGAAACAATTCCATTAGCTATTAAACTAGAGAAAATATTATTAATAATTGTTACAGAGTGATCAGTAATTCTAGTCGGCAAAGTAATAAAAGGGCGAATATTATAAAAAAAAAAAAGTTTAAAAAATCAGATGTCGCAATGTCATTATTTGATTGCATCAGATCAATATTATGATCACCAAGTAAGAAAACAGATTTATTTTCAGCAGATATTTTTTGAAGTAAGACAGACATGATATTATTAGAAATATTAATATCCATGCAAGGGTGTCTATAAATGCTACTTCAATTAAGTCGCTCGTTGCGGAGTTGTTTAAACTGTATTAAAAGTGTCTTTTCATTCACAGATGTACAAGATAATGAATTTAAATTGCTATTTTCTTCTGATATAATTCTTAAAACTGACGATTTACCTCTGTCTACAAACCTTTTCCCGTCTTTTCATTTAAATAAAGTCTCAAATCAAATTAATAATTATGTTTCATCTTGTGTTATAGATTCTGAGGAAGAAATTTCTTCTTCATTAGACATATTTTGTAAATATTATGACATAAGCGAATTATGTACACTTAATTTTAATAAAATAAGCGATTTAAACATAATATTATCATTGATTAATTTTGATTTTTCCATTATTGGTATAACTGAAACAAGGTTAAAAAATGGAACATCCTCAATTCATCCGATTCTCATTGATAATTACAACATTGATCAGACACCAACGGAATCCTCTTGTGGCGGTACTTTATTATATTTATCAAAAAAACTAATATACAAACGAAGAGATGATTTAATGATTTATACACCTAATTTTTTAGAATCTAAACTGTACTTAGTATCATTAAGCCTGTCACATTTTGTATGAGACCAAAATAAACAAATATTATTTTGAGATGAGCGGCAACTTTGACTAATTAATTTTTTACACAAATGACAGTTTAAAACCATAGTGGAACCGCAATATTAGAGTGAATGTAAGAAACAATAAGTAGGAAGTAAATAGCTATGTTATTAATATTTGTTAAAATAAAATAATTCGTATGAATAGATAATTAAGAACAACCAATTATAGTATCGAAAAACTAACAATTATAATAAATAATATTAATGGTAGTTAAACAATAACGAAACAGCCAAACAAACAGTAAACCATAACAAAAACGAAAATTTTAAAGAAAATTATAAAATCAGACGAAAAGAGTAAAAAAACTAATTAAAGTTAAGAGAAATGTAAATTAAAAAATATAATAACTATAATAAAAATAAATATTAAATATTATATATCAAAATAAGTAATCTAATAATAAATTGTGGTAATATAAATAAAAATAATAGTGTAATATTTAAAACAAGATAAAAAATAATAGATACAAATAAAAACTATAAAAATTATCTACTCTTTTAAGAAACTGATTTTCTCTTCTGCAGCCGTATTCTCATCTCTCCGTTAAGCTTAACGGAGCGTTAGTAGAAAATTTCTTTTAACTACATTAGTAAAAAAAGTTCTTTAAAAATATAATTTTTTAAAAATAAATGTTTTATTTAAGCATTAGTTTTATTTTAAAAAGTTTAAATAAGGTTTTTGTCATTTCTTCACTTAGAAATATTGTAATGAAACTTCAGACAAAAGTTCCGTTAAGCTTAACGGAGAGTTGAGAATACGGCTGCTGATCTTCTTATTAATTTATCAACTTATCTCATTTTATTTAACTATTTTTCTTTTCTTTTCTTTTTCTTTTTTTTGTTAAGTAAAAGTCAATATTCGAATTTTCTTTTATTTGTTTTTTTTTTAATGTTGTTTTTGAGTGTTTATTTTGTTAAAAGTTTCTTTTTTTATATGTTTTTTTGTTTTACTCTTCTTTTATTTTGATGTTTTTTCTTTATTTGAAACAATTGGTAATTAATTCAGTTTTTAATTGCCTTCCTTTATACTAGTATTTATACGTATACTGCATCAAATAACCCCCGTAGGGCAAATAGTCGTACCTATAAACTAACTGATACATGTGGAAATGTTAAAAAGATTTGCAAAACTTACTTAAAAGGCACATTGCAGATCCCTGATGATGATGATGATGATGATGATGATGATGATGATGATGATGATGATGATGATGATGATGATGATGATGATGATGATGTGACAATAAAAAATATTTTAGCAAGGAAAAAAGTAGATGGTACGCTTATCAAAGACCACAGGGGTAAATCGGCTCACAAAATAAAAATAGTGATTAAGTGACCGAATATCTTCAAAGATTTATTTGCTTATTTCTAACATACCAATCCCACTATAACCGAAAGGACAACAAGTACAGAAATTATTTGCCTTTAACTTTACGAATGTCGACGATATACGAGAAATGTGTTTGAAATTGCAATGAAAATGATGGCGCCCCACTTTCAGTTTTTGTATTTTGACACATGTTCAATACAATGTTTAATTTACGTTTTCACCATCCACAATCAGATACATGTCGAAAATGTGATTTATTTAAAAATAAAATAAAGTGTCTTTCAGAGGGTGAAGAAAAAAACACTGTTATTAGGGACCTTATTATTATCAAGAGATGGCTGTAAAGGCAAGAAGAAAAATTAAAGAAGATACAGTAGATGCACATAAAAATCCAAACAAGAAGGTACTAGTTTTTGACTTACAAAAAACTCAACCGACACCAGTGCTAAGTACAGAAATAGCCTACTATTAAAAGCAAATGTGGGCTTACAATCTTGGAATCCATTATAAAAACTTAAAGGCAGTATTTATGTATGTATGAAGTGAGGAACAAGCATCCAGAGGTACGCAAGAGATAAGTTCGTGTATCCTCAAGCATGTTACTAGAAACTGTGACCCATTTAATATTGTATAGTGATAGTTGTGGTGGACAAAATCGTAACATAAAAATGTCTCTTATGTTACAATATATTTTAAACAAATCCTTATCTCTAAAAACCATTAAACAGAAAATTTTTGTACCAGGGGATAGTTTTTTATGCTGCGACCGGGACTTTGTTGTGATTGAAAAAGTCAAAAAAACAAACGACCATATATTTTTTCCAGATCATTGGACAGACCTTATTAAAAATGAAAAGAAGATGGCTCCAAAATTTATTGTAAGAAAAATGGAGACCCATGAATTTCTCAGTACAAAATCATTGGAGAGTGGGATTACCAATAGAAAAAAAATTAATAAATGGCAAAAAAGTCTCATAGCTAAAAAAATCATTTTCATTGCAATTTCTAACATTGTATTGAGCATGTGTCGAAATACAAAAATTGAAAGTGGGGCGCCATCATTTTCATTGCAATTTCAAACACATTTCTCTTATATCGTCGACATTCGTAAAGTTAAAGGCAAATAATTATATGCTGGATAAAATTGGAAAAATGATCACCAAAATATCCGTTTAGCTAAACCAACTCTATTAACATTATTTTTAAAAATTTTAAAGAGGCAAAGTTGTCTAACCTTTTTGTTATAGCAAAACACATGAATATAGTGTCTTAATTTTTAGTAGATATACCAGTGTATTTTTTCACCTGTCTTTATAATAAATACTATCCGTCTGATAATCATACTTTTTCCTGTTATTTAAAAAAAAAGTCCTTAAAGTTTTTTCCAGTTTACTAAAAATGAAGTAATTGTGGCTTAGACCACTTTTCCACTCAGCCCCTTATATATGGACAATATTTGAACATCAAACAATTACATTAAACAAATTGTTTTACTTATTTTTGATGAAATGTTTATATCGAGAAGTCAAGATAAATATTCATTAATAAAAATTCAACAAAAAAATTTAAAATTTTTAGCTGGTAATGTATCATTTAAAATAAGATTGGTTAGTTTTAAACCATTAGTACATGTAGCAGCACTCCTTGTATGTTCCCCTTAAATCAGTTGATGTATGTACTGAAGCCTCCAAGCCCCTAATCCTGTTTTCGCACTTTATTCACACATTTTACTAGTCAGAAATTTCAATTTTACTATTGACCGTTTTCTTCTAGCAATTTGTTATGGAATAAAGTATATTTTTTTATCTACATTTAGTGAGATGTTATCAAATTAAAATTCACGCAATAATAATTTTCAAAAAAAATTTCAGATGCTGATAATAATTTTAAAACTTTTCAAAACAAATGTTAAACAAGCAACAGTAAAAGTGTTCAATTTCATCATCTAAAATTATTATCAATTACCTTTGAAAATATCCCAAAACGTTTAAAGTAATTAATTGTTGGTTTTCAAAAAAAAATCTTTTTTGCTTTTTAAATTATTACGCTTTAATAAAGATGTTTTAAACAGCAATACATATTTTAATATGTATTGCTGTTTAAAATATGTATTATTGTGTAAAATATATATGTGTAAAATATGTATTACTGTGTAAAATATATGTGTGAAATATGTGCAACATATGTATTGCTGTGGAAAACATGTATGTATTGCTTGTTATTGTAAAATATGTATGTATTGCTCGTTATATATATATATATATATATATATATATATATATATATATATATATATATATATATATATTTTACACATATATAAATATATGTGGAAAATATGTATGTATTGCTGTTATTGTAAAATATGTATGTATTGCTGGTTGTTTTTATAACTAAAAAACTCGGTACATAAAATAATTATTGCTGATAGTATTTATAACTAACAAATTCGGTACGTATAATATCAAATTTCAATGTTTTATTAAAAGTCGTTTCAGTGTTTTTTACATTGAAACTAGTTTTTTATTTGAATTTTTAAAATTGTTTATTATTGCTTATTGCTTATTGCTGTAACAACTTAGCTCTTGGGCACTTGAATTACTTTGATGTTTACCGCTTAATAAAATCCAATCTGATTCATGATGAAATTGATTTCTTAACAACTTTAAACGAAATTACACAAAAAATATTTGGGTTCGTTTGAAAATAAAATAAAAAGAATGCGTCCTCATTTTTTTTAGGGGGGGAAAGGGGGGGAAGGGGGCGGAAAATTTACATGGTCATTATTTTTGTAATTTACAATATTTTTCTACGAAATTTAAAATTTGACGATAAATTTAAATATAGTTTACGATAGTAAAGTTGAAAATTTTACTACATTAGTACCCTCACATTTGGGAAGGGGACAAACGTTTTAGACCTTTTTTGTTTCCAGTCCTCTGCTATCCCAAATTTGTGCAAGGCCTTCTTATTTGGCATATGTATAAGCAACATACTTAAGTTTGGAGTTTGCACAATATGTGAAAGTCCTTTCAGAAACATCAAAAAATTCTGCGGGCGCCCATGTACGGTTGGGTTTATTTTTTAACTTTTAATAAAAAAGAAATAAATGGCCGACTTTTTATATTTGCATTTTTGTTTGGTTTTATTCTTTAAAACCAACAGGTTTTTATAAAAAAAAAATAGCTAACTTTTTATATTTGTATTTTGTTTGGTTTTCATTGTTTAAAACCAACAGGTTTTAACGGAAGTTGCTCAACAAACAAACGAACAAACGTCCTTTATATAAACAAAGTAACTAAAAAAAAACGTAATGTTTTTTTTTTATTATTCAAATAAATGTGATGTTACTATAGTAACTAAAAGCGATTATAAGCCGTTTTTATTTTCATTTTATTTTTGACCATTTAGAACTACTGGAGCAATCTTCGAATCTCGAGCTTTTTTTCAAATACTATATAGGTGAACTTTCTACAACTGATTTATAAGTAATTTATTAACAAATATTTTGAGAGTCATCGGGACGTATGAGGAGCTACAAAATATGCCGGAAGATGTGTCAAAATAAATCAAAAGCAAATGAAGATTAAACATTGAAAGAAATGCTAGCAGCATTTGATAAGTTTAACAAATCTTCCTAATACAAAATAAATCTTGTTAGTTCTAAAAATTAACATCAGTAGCATAACTTCTAAAGCAAAAAATCATTTGCTTTAATATTTCTTATAATTTAATATAAAAAAATGCATAATTTAATTAACGTCATTTTAAAAAGGTATTTACGTCATTTAATATTTATGTCTGGTCACGCTTCGTGTGTTTCTTAATTTTAATTTATTTGTTTTATGGTTAAATATAAACATTGAGCACGAATGCGTATATAAACTTAATTAACTCTTTTTTTCCCAATGTTGCCATTTGGCAACACAAACTTCAAATTCGAAAATGAAACCCTGTTTTATCTTGTTTTGATTTTAAGTAATGCTTAAGTTTTGCTACTTCCTACTAGATGGCAAGATATGGAATTTAAAAATGAACGTGCCGATTCGCTATTGTTTTTTGGAAATATTGAATGTCATTGTAAATTTTTTTTTTAAATTTACAAATCGGGAAAGAAAGGGTTAAAAAAAAACACACACATCCATTTATTACTTCCACTTCCGTAGCTGGTGGATCGGAGGGCCCCCGCCCCATCCAAACCTATATTCAGGGCCCTAAAATCTAAAAAAAATTTCCACTAGGTATTACTAAAAAAAAAAGCCTAGCCACGGCTCTGATTTCTTCTTCTTACACTTTATACTTTTTTAAACCTGATAAACAAAATTTTTATAAATATTTAAGAAGCTGTTGAATTTTGTAACTACCGCTGGTAACCAGCAAAAATTTAATAATAAAATATAAGTAGTAGTGTGATAAACATATTATCTGGCACTTTTTTTTTTTTACTTGTAGTTTGCATCCTAATTTATTAATTTTTTTTGCAACCTGAAGTTATACTTAAACCGGCTGTTTGAAGAAAGGAGTAAATCCATCCAATATGATTTTGTAAGAAATGTAACTTATATTTTGCACTTTTCTGATGTTTAATTTAAGTATGTTTTAAATCCTACTGAGAAATTCAAACTGTTTGGCATTATTAAACACTTCAATATTTTTAAAAAAAATGTAAAATGAAAACAAAACAAATACCATACAGTAGGTTAGAGCAAATATTAACGTTTAAAAAATACCAAACTTATCGTTATATTATTATTAGTTAAAAACTTATTCAACTTTTAAACCACAAAATTTATGATTTTTATTTTTGTATGACTTTTGACGTTTTTAGCAATTTAAAGCTTTTAAGAATAGCATCTACGTTTCTATCACGTCCGTTCATTTACAAAAATTACAATAAGACTATTATTATTCAAAACTAAGAATGTAATAATAATAAAACTGTAGTAATTAGAATTTTAATGGCTAGAAAACGACCGACCTTTGACATGATAAATCTGAGACAGTACTTTTTTTTAAATATTTTCTTTAACATTAATGCAATAAGGTTTTACAAAAAAAAAAAAATTATTTTAAAAAATTCAATTTTTATTTTTGAAGATTAAAAAGTTAAGTCTTGAAAATTGACGAGTGCTAAAAGAAAAAAAAAAAAAGTTTTTTTTAAAAGTTAACTTTTTAGTGGGAGACACATTTTTTGTTACCATTCAAAGTTATGCACACTATTAGAGTAATATAATACTATAATCGATTTTCTTATTTAATCAAAAAAACATTAAATACTTTCAAAAACATTTAGCTTATAAATTGACCTTAATTTTTGAATCAAATTTTCTCTTAAAAAAAATTTCAAAAAATGTTATTAGTACTATTGTTAAGCTATGGTTCTACTTTTTTTAATAAACAAACAAAAAGTTATTGTATTTTATATTATCGTTTGAACTATGGAAGAACATACACCTCAAACTACTTTGACAGCATAAAACGTAAAATCTTTTTTCTTTAGCCGTGTTTTATCGATTATCGATATTACATTCTCAGATGTTGAAGTGCTTAGAATTGTTTTCTTTTTCTTGAAATTTTTGAAAGTAAAAGTCTTTAATAAAGTATTATATATTCAAAATTTAATTGAAAATGAAACAATTAATGAAGAAAATGTTACATACCTGTGTTTTGCGTAAGTTATATAATAAGAAAAATATATCAACCATCTCAAATGCAGCGTATTGCCACATTCCGCTTTCATCTATACACTTCATTTAATACCATAGACTCTGTAGTAGCAAGATCGGTATTCCGTATTTAAGCTTATAAAATATATTTCGTTATGTGAATAATTAACAAATTAATTAATTATTGACAAAGCAGTTGAAAAATATATAACTTAAAAATGATCCTGAAGAACAAAATAAATGTGGTTTTTGTTTACTTAATAAAAATAATGAAAATTCTCCCATCTAAATCTTCTTAGCAAAATTTTTTTGTTGAGTTCCTGAAGCTTATAAATGTTTTTAAGTTTAAAAATGAAAATCATTAAAATTGAGAAATTTTGTAATTTATTCCCTTCTTCGAACTACTGGTTCAATTAGAGAAAACTTACTCTTATTTCAAAAGAACTAACCTGTTATTTGGAAAATATAATAAGAAATCGAGGTGTTTAGTTGCTCGATATTTTTCTGAATATTTGCATTGCATTGCATCTGTATTGCAAAGTTATGTTTGAGTGTTGCAAAGCCATGTAATATGAATGGCAAGAAAGTGAATTTTTGAGAGTAAAAAATGTAACTTTTTTTCACCTAAATTCACTTTTTATTGGTCTATTTTCCAACTTTAACATTTCAACATCAAGATAAATCAACTAAAAGGCCTAGGTTCTAACTTCTAATCTTCAAGCCCAAATAAAAAGAAAAAACGTTATCTTTATTTTATTTTATTTTTGCACAGATAAATAAAAAAGTTGTGAAAAGTTGTGCATATTTGTAATAAATTAAAAACGAGAATTTAAAGTTTTTTTCTTTATAACTTAGCTAAATTTGAGTACAAAGTTGTGAACAAACAATTAGGATTTTAATTGAAATGAATTATAACAAAATTTATAATTAACAAAAAAAAAAAAGAAAAAAAAAAGAAAAACGTTTTGAAATAATTGTAATGCTTGTTTTAAAATTAGGAAGATCAACGAATTAAGAATTCACATATTTTTTAAGTTCATAAAATATTGACTACGTTATTTTAAAAATCAGTATTAATCAGGTGTATCGCAAATTATTTTTAAAATTTTATTATTTGTTATAAAAAAAGTTCTCCATACTGTGCAGAAAGTTTTGTTGCTAATTTTTATGAAAATTGTTAAATTAGATGTACTTTGTGACCAATTTTCAACATGGGTAAAAACAACAGTAAATTGAGGTCGGATGAAATTGAGTATATTTGTGAACAAACGTATTATAACGCGTGTGAGGTTCAGGAATGGTACAAGGGTATGTAGTTCATTAAATTACAAAATTTTTAATAATATTGAAGCCGTAGGTTTTGGTTTTTAACGTACAAAACCCACTTATATCAATTGGGTTATTCAACAATTAAATTTAGGTACAAAATATTTAAACTGTAACGCGGCAGTTACAAATGATTTTAATTTTTATCATTCAAGCATAGCCTGATGGATTTTGCGTTAAGACGAGGAATCGACAGATTGTCTAACTTAAATTATTTCTTGTCATTTACTCGATATTTGAGCTTTTAGCCTCAGCGTACAAGAAAAACCAACTTAGATATAGAAACCAGCCTATTAATGGTTCATTGAATCTAAGTGTCTCAGTAATACATAATATTCATTTAAAAAGTGTTTTTTCTGTTGTCAACTTTCAATCGCCGCGGAATTATAATGTAATAAAGAATCTTGTAAAGCAATACAAATGTGGTTTTGCATATAGAAAATAATTAATTTTTTTATGAGGCGCAGTCTGTTAATTTAACAACAACAAATACGTTAATACGACTTGAATTTATATAAAGAGCAGCTCTACGCAGATGTTTTTTATTGTTATTTATTTGCTTGTGTTGTTTGCTTGCTGTTATAAAAAAGCTAATCAATTGTTTTCATTCGTAATAAGTTTGTCTGAAAGATTTAATTCTGTTGTTGTTATTTTGGGCTCATCATCTTATAAGTGTTGGTTGGTAAACCTAGAAAAAATTTGTGAAAACGACTCTAGTTTTAGAAATACTCATTTTAAAAATAATATTCTAATTTCAAAAATTTCTTGTACTTTTATTAATCGCTAAAAAATAAATTAAAGATTGCATACCGCTAGATTAACATCTTAGTCTGTAATTACCTTCTGAGCATATAAAGCTTTTTTTATATTTTATTAATGAAGCCATCTGTTTCTATTGATTTTTTTTTTAAAACTAAATTTTCGTTTTTTTTTAAACGAATATTTGCAATGAAATGTTTTAAGGCCTATATATTTTGCAACTGCTTTTAAGGCTTCATTTATTTTGTATTTTATTACCAATAACAAGAATATTGTAATGGGTAAGACAAATAGTAAGCTGAAGCCTGAAATTATTGCTGATCTACGTGAAAGCACAGAGTTTACAGAAAGTGAACTGCAGGAATGGTACCGAGGTTAGTTGACTTTATTAAAAGCATAGGTATAATAAAAATTGAAATACATTTAAAACCTAACTTAAAATTGTTCTTTTCATTGGATCAGGCATTGTTTTTATATAATCAGTAAGGTTTTAAAACCTTATTAAAGTAATGAATGGCAATTTTGTTAAAAACAAGTATTTTTTTATTTTAATTTTGTTTTATTAAGTAAACAATTAAAACTAGTTTAGATAAAAGTAATGTGGGATCCTTTATTATTAATATTAACATCATTGTATTTTAGTTCTGTTTTTAAACCATATTTCTTTGACTGAGTGTCAGTCAAATTTTTTTTTTTAGCTACCCTCTTTATTGTTTTTATATATTTTTAAAGGTTTTTTGAAAGATTGTCCAGATGGAACATTAACAGTTGAAGAGTTCAAAAAAATTTATGGTAATTTTTTTCCATATGGAGATGCTGCTAAATTTGCTGAGCATGTTTTTCGTACATTTGATGCTAATGGTGATGGAAGGATTGACTTTCGAGAATTTATTTGTGCACTTAGTGTTACAAGTCGAGGAACATTAGAGCAAAAGTTAAAATGGGCTTTTTCTATGTATGATCTTGATGCTAATGGGTAAAAAATTTCTTATCAAATTTGTTTATTTGGAACATGCATTTTGTTTGTCTATGTTGCAATTATTGAGTAAATTATTATTATTATTATTATTATTATTATTATTATTATTACTATTATATACATATATATATATATATATATATATATATATATATATATATATATATATATATATATATATATATATATATATATATATATATATATATAAAAGTCACCAGTGGTTTTTAATTTTTTCAAAAGAAAAAGTTGTTTTAAATGGGAATACCTTAATTAGATTATAAAACAATATTATGAAAAATTAGTCTTCTCTACTCTATGTTATTTTGATTTAAATTTCGATAATTTATTATGAAATATAGATTAGGGTAGGTCATAATAAATTTTTAAAATGGGTGTTGGTTAGACCTTTTTTAGTTTATTTTCATATATAGTGAAATGTAAATACAATGATGTTTAATTTTAATTATGTTTAAGGCGTGTTATTGTTCTATAATTTTTTTTTTACCTAAAATCCACAAATTGGATGAACTTATGTAAATAAAGCACTTAAAAAAAACATGTTTTAAAATATTGCATTTTATTTGACTTTATATTGATAATTACCACAAAAAAAAATTTCTCTCATAAAATGCAAAAAATTGCTGTTATCTAACATATATATATATATATATATATATATATATATATATATATATATATATATATATATATATATATATATATATATATATATATATATATATATATATATATATATATATATATATATATATATATATATATATATATATACAAATATATATATATATATATATATATATATATATATGTATATAAATTTATATATTTTCTTCTCATTTATATATATATATTATATTTAAATTAGTAGAAAATCACTTATCAATTTTTTTTTTATTTGACGCAGTGTTTTATCAATAAAGGCTCATCAAAGTTGATTTCATTTCTGATGAGTTTTTATTAATGAAACATTAGATATAAAATTAAAATGAGTGATTTTCTAATTTATATATATATATATATATATATATATATATATATATATATATATATATATATATATATATATATATATATATATATATATAGCTAATAAACCAGACAAGAAATAGTTTAAAAACTAGAATAGTTTTTTTTTAATTAAATGATAGACTGCCTGCCCTAACCAAACCTTCAGTCGATGTAGCCACACTCTGTTGCTATTTGTCAGTCGATGTAGTAGCCCTCCGTTGTGAGTCAGGCTATAAGATTGTCAATGTAGCAACACTCCGTTGCGAGTCAGGCTATAAGATAGTCAATGTAGCAACACTCCCTTGTAGCAGCAGGCTATAAGATTATCAATGTAGCAACACTCTGCGCAAGTTTTAAAAATATATTTTAACAAAACAACAACAAAAACACCATTGATTTAAAAAAAATTTCTATTTATTATTATTGCACCATTATTATTATAAATTTTATTGTTTTTTTTAAAAAACAATAAAATTTAAAGCACTTTCACATTAATTTAATTGCTTTGACATTTCGACGACAATAAAATGTAGCTTAATTGTCGAGGTAACAAAATTGTAGTCGAAAGAGACTCTTTTTACATTAAAAGTCTCTTTCGACTACAAAATAAGGATATATATATATATATATATATATATATATATATATATATATATATATATATATATATATATATATATATATATATATAATATATATATATATATGCATGTATATACATGCATATATATATGCAGGGCCTCACTCACACACACACACACACAGAAGTAGGTAGAAAATTTCAGAAAAAAGAAGTAAATTTTATTAAAGGTTTAAATGATAAATTTCTTGTCTAACGCAAGACAAAACTAGCTAGACTTAAAAGATTTGAATATATTTAGCATTCAAACGCAATAAAAGTAAAGCAAATGTTGGAAAAGGCAAGGTTTTATAAAGTTAAAATGGAAAAAAATACTTAGAAATGAAGTTGAGATAAAAACAAGGTTGATGGTTCATTTGGAAGAATTACTAAATAAAGAGTTTAATTTGAATAAAGGTTTCTCTGCAGTTAATAAGGTTAAGAGCTGATAATCTGTATTTAAGCTGATAATCTGTATTTAAGCTATTCCGAGTGCTTGGTTAGGCAAGTTCTTTCTGGAGGTTTGGCTGAGATGATGAAGGCTTCAGCAGGCATTGGTGTTCAGTGTATGTAAGATTTTTGCAATTGTACATGAAGGTAAATCCCAAATGAATAAAAGTTGATTTGTAAATAAGTTAGAGACACATAAAAATTGGTTCATACCAAGAAATAATTGAGCAGGTTGCAAAAAAATATCTCTGGATAGTATTTAAAGACCTTGAAAAAACTTGGGCTTTAAAGGATTTAGGTGTTGAAGAATGGCTGGTAACATTTGTTGTGGCTATGTATAGAAGTTCACAACTGTAATTTAAAACAGAGAAAAGTTAAGAGAAAGAAGAGTTGGTTTTATAGTTTCAGTATTGGTAAGATGAAATAGAAGCAAATGGTTTATATTAAATGTGAAAAAGTACTGGAAAGTGAAAAAGAAAGAAAAAATTTAGAACAAATTGTTTGTATAGTTTGTAAGTGGTGGGTTTGCAAAAGGTATATGTAGTGTTATGCAATATGTATACTTAATACTGTTGCTTTTTTCATTTTATAAAATGTACTTTTGGTAAGTACATAGAAAAAGTAAAAATAAGATTGAAATATATAGTGTTAGATAGAGAGAGTGTGTTGGTATGTTTTGATGTGTGGCGGAATTAGAAATTGATGATGGTTGAATTAGGTTAGAAAAAAAAGCGATGGTTTTAAATAGAGATTGGGAATCGTTTTGTATAAAATGGATTGTATTTGTTTTGTATTAAATGTCAAAACTTTTTATGAACTTTAAGTGTTAATAGTTTTTACTTTTTTTTGTAAAAAAATTTGGTTTTCATTTATTACAGTTTTTTTAAATACTTTTGATAAGTTAGAAAGCATTTTTTTGGTTTGTTACTTTTTCTGGTTTGTTACATTTTTTTGGTTTGTTACAATTTTTTTTATTTTTATAGCTATATTTCTCGAGAAGAAATGCTTGAAATAGTTCGTGCAATATACAAAATGGTTGGAAATGTGGTAAAAATGCCAGAAGATGAATCTACTCCAGAAAAACGAGTTGATAAAATTTTTAGACAGATGGATAAAAACACTGATGGAAAATTATCCTTAGCTGAATTTATAGAGGGTGCTAAAAGTGATCCGTCTATAGTTAGGTTATTACAATGTGATCCAGCTGGTAATCGTTAGTTTCACAATCCACATTTTGTAATTCCACAATCTTACAATTAGTTTTTCTCAAAGTCTAATTTTTTTGTCTTGTAAACATCACAGTTTATATTCTATCAAACGTTGAATATTCGTTCGTTGTAAATTAGATCAATTCTTAGTTTTTATAGAGATTGTTTCCATATATATTTTAACTTTTTTTTCCCTAAATTACTTTGTCCTCCCTATCTCTCTAAAAAATATATATATTTTTTTTTCATTGTTTTTAAAAAAGTTTTTAAGGGTTTATTATAGGTCTAAAGAATTTGATGAGTTAAAGATTAAATAAATTAGATATTTGCGTTCATTTCAAATTTTTAAATACTCTTAAATACTTTTAAATACTTTAAATACTTTTAAATACTTAAATACTTTTAAATACTTTAAGACTCATAAAGTTTCTTATTTGATATTTTTCTCATGATTTATTTCTTTTTTAATTGCTGTTTATTTTTCATAGTTATTATTTTTTTGACGAAGGATTTCAATGAGTTCATTGGAGATTTTACGAAATCATCAAGTACATCAAGGCATTTTATAAGAAGTGTTATTGTTTTTAGATAATCTGCTAAAATAAAGAAACTTAAAGCGTTCACAATCCTTCAAATAAATATATTTATTCGATAATTAAATGCGGTTGGAAACGCTATAAACTCTAAACATTAATAATTTAAATATTTTTTTTTTTTCATTTAACAAAACGAGACATTTTAATAAAATTTTAATAAAAATGTTTTATCTTTCGTTAAATAGTATTATTAAAATAATACTTTCGATTTGCAATGAGAGAGATCTAAATTTTTAAACAAGCTATTACATTAGTAATAAAAATCATAAAAACTGAGGTATGACGATAAATAACTTTTTTGTCCCTCGTTTTTGATGTTTAATATAAGTAACAAACAAGAACTTTGAAAAAATTCTTGTTTGTTACTTATATTAAACATCATTTTAAATGATGTTTAATATAAGTAACAAACAAGAACTTTTATAAGTAGAACTTTTATAAGTCTTGTATAAAACAAACTTATAAAAGTTCAAACAAGAACTTTTATAAGTCTTGTATAAGTCAAAGTATACTTTATTTTTGAAGCAAAGAATGTTTTCTTCTTTTCAATAATATGTTTCATAAAAAAAAAGAACTATAAATAATATTAATTTTTTAAAATTATTTTTACAAGAAACTATTTTTGATCGGATTTAAATTATTTTCAAGTTACGTCACAATTATAATCAATGAGAACCAATAATAAAAATATAATTTTTTCTCATTAGGTGAACAATAAAACCAATATAGATTAAAAATTTAATAAAACGTCTTTACTTCTTAGTGTTCTGTGATATGGCCTTGCAAAGGCTTTGCAATACCATATCGTTTTGGAGTACATATACGATCGCAAAACCACAAACAGCACGTGTTGTTTTCACATTAAGAAAGTAAACATATAGATAATTGATTATTTTATTAATTACTGACCGTAATTAATAAAATAAAAGCTGAGGATTTTAAAAGCGGAATAGTAGATTTTTTTAGTCTTTATTAAATAACTTCCTTATTTTACAACATATTCAAATCAAAACATTACCATTAGATTTATAATAAAACTCTATTAGACTGTATTGTTAAACTATTTAAACCTAGTTTATTTTTTTAAATGTTGAAAGCTTTAAATAAGTTAATAATGATTATTTTCGAGTGACGCAACTCAAATGGTCTTTTTCCTCACATAGATTTCATCAAACAAAAATATCGTTTACATGTTCTGATAAAGAAAGCTCTTCTTTATATATATCTCCTTTATATGCTTTTACATTATGATATGTCTTAAGTAAAAATAAACTTGAAATAGTGACTGAATATACGCTAACTTTATTGTTTTACAGATTTTAAACTGTTTCTTAGTTACTCTTTTGTGGATGGGGCACAAGTTGTTTTAAGACTTTTCTTTTTATTTGTGACATGTATATTGTTGAGGCGCCGTTTTATGTTCCCTTGGATGTCAAAATTTTAACTGCGCCAATGAGTCCTTCTGTATTGTCTTTAATAAAAATCATCATAGGCGTCACATAAATATTTAACGACAGGTGTCACGATATTTAGCTAAAATAAGCGCCACAACAGTTTTTATTAAAATATAAGTTTTAAAGTTTTGTTCCGTTTTAGATGTTTTTTCAAGTTTATCGTTTGGTACAATTTTCTAAGGACGACGTTTTTACTTTTATTACTAAGTACCTATGTTTCAAACTTAAAAAAATAAAACATTTTTTGGTCATTTAGTAATTTCAATGAAGTTTTAAAAATATCAAATGTTTTCGCAATATATATAACTAAATTATGATCCCGCGACACCGTAATATGTTTCAGGATATATATATATATATATATATATATATATATATATATATATATATATATATATATATATATATATATATATATATATATATATATATATATATATATATATACATATATATATATATATATATATATATATATATATATATATATATATATATATATATATATATATATATATATATATATATATATATATATATCCTTTGTTACATGTTTCAAAACATGTTTATTTAAGCTTACTCATTATTTTCGTAATAAAAATACTATTGTAATGAAAATTAATTTAATTTAAGACATGTGTGGAACTGTGTTGAGATAAGTAGGTCTTAAAATATATTTTAAATAATCAATTAAAATTTTATTTTATTTGCTTTTTCTAAAAATATTTACACTAAAAGTTAACACGAAAATAAATAAAGCTTCAAAGCCAATATTAATAAATAATATACGAATCGCAAATTTAATCTAGAAATAATGGTGAGTATAAATAAAGGCTGATTTATTTAACCAAAATAAAGTACAGAAGAATAAGTAATTTTAGGACATTTTATAGAAAGTAATATAAGTATAACATCGCATAATTGATATAATTAAAACTATAAAATTAAATATAAACCATGTTATCAGTATATCAAACCGTTTGAATAAATACTCAAGTTTTAAGTATTAAATTTTATCACCAACATACTTACGAAATTACAAGTACTGATACTTGTTAATAGCTGTTTTTGAACTGTGAAAAACTGTATAAATTAAATATTACGAATATTAACCAAGTTTTGTTGCAAATTATAATATGTTTATACAATCAACCTTACGTTAATACATTACACGCATAAAATCAAATCAAAACCAAAATAAACATGTTATTAAAAGTTCAAACATCGCTTACATAAAGTGATAATTACTAATCTGAAGTAACCCCCCCCCTGTCAAATTTAATAAAAAAAAGGTAATAGAAAAAAATTTAAATTTATCTAATATCACTATGATTGTTGAAATTTGGAAATTTTAAAATGAGTTTTCTCAAAAACCATTTAATCAAATTTTATGATTTTTTCTTTAAATGATCCATACATAAGTAGTTTTCTGTGCATGCATTTTGTTTACATTTGAATAGTTTTTTTAATGTTGAGTAAAAAAGTCTGAAAATCAAAAAAATGTTTTGAAGTCTTATTTAATGAAAAGAATTGTGCTCATGTTCAATAATTTCAAAAGCATGTAAAGTTCCAAATTGTCATTAAACGTTTTAAGGAGAACGAAATTATAAACTGAAAATAGGGAAGTGGTTGAAAATTAAGATTTAGCTACAAAATTACAACAAAATTTAGCTACAAAGTTTAAATACAAGAGATCTTTCATTCAGAGAGTATCCAAAAAAGAATAACTGAAAGCTTATTACAAGCAAAAAATATACTAGAAAGATCACTTGATGGCTTTAATTTGCTAAAGGTAATGACGAAAAAAAATTGGTGCATTTTAGAAGACAATGAAACTGTAGAAAAGATTACTCAATGTTACTTCAATGCTTTATAAAGCGTCTGACAGGTTTAAATGGAGTCAAAATATTTGTTTCAAAGCTCTCCTTTTATTACAACTTAAATTTTGACAACAGATCTATAAGTGATAAGATGCTTTAAAAAACAACTTTTAATTAAAAAATATAAACGACCAACTTTATATTGGACAGATCTAGCACCAAAAAATAAAGTCGATCTCGTTCCCAAGAATGCTAATCCTGATTAGTAACCATCCTGATTAGCGAGCCATTGATACTTACTGGCCAATCATTAAGGAAATACTGAGGAAAAAAAGAAAATGTGCAAATAATGTTGAAAAAAAAACAAAGTTTTTGGATTAAAGTGTCTTAAATGTAATTTTAATCATTCATTCTAATTTTAGTTATACATTGTAATTTTAGTAATAGATTGTAATTTTAGTAATTCATTGTAATTTTAATGATACATAGTGATTTTAGTAATTGACCAATATGTCATAGTGAGTGACCAATATGTCATAGTGATTGACCAATATGTCATAGTGATTGACCAATATGTCATAGTCTTAACCAAGGATTTCTTGAATAATGATATCGTTAATTTTTATTTTTACTTTTTTGTTGTTGCCCTATACAACTGTCATCCTTAAATTACATATTTTTATCTGTGTATTATTTGTTATAAACTAGTCAATGGACTGACACCAAAAAAAGTGAAATATTAAATAAAATATAGAGAGAATTTAACAAAAAGTTGGTACTAATAAATAATAATAATCATAACAATAGCAATAAAAATAACAAAAATGTGTGTAAAATAATATTACAAATAATAACTACTATATAATAAATGTAACAAAAATTAAAAAATATTAAAACAGTTATGATATGATTTATAATCATGAATATTATTATGAAAATAAAAATAATTTCAAAGTTACAGAATCACTATAACTATCATTATAAATACCCTGTGGGCGCAAGACGTAAGAGAAGACGTCTTTTAAACGTCTATAAAATGTTTTAAACGTCTTTCGAAAGTTTTTTGATCAATTTGGACGTCTTTTAAACGCTCAAGAGGCCTCCTTCTTTTAGGTCTCACTGGGTAATACTAAAAAGATAATACTATAACAAATTTATTTTTAAATAATAATAGTAATAAAATAAAAATACTAATATAAAATAAAAAATAATAATGGGTATATTAATACAGTAATATATCATTTTTTCAAATTATAAAATAATAATAAAAAATATAATAATTATTTGTAGGATTTACTTAAATGTAAGTTTCTTAATTTGGTTGAAAAGAAGAAAGTTACTAACAAAAGCGTATTTAGCTAATATCTTTTTTTACATTTATAAATGATTTTGATTGGTTCTAGCAAGAAATACATTGATGCTTTGTGGAGAGCTTTCAATATTTGACAGTATTGAACATGTTTCCTAATCTAATATACTTTTTATCTAAATATTTAATTTTAGAATAAAAATTCTGTAATAAATATTAGACATTGAAAATTTTACAAAAAAATATTACCAGACAAAAAATATACTTAATAAACCAATGAAAATGAGTTAAACAATGGCTAAAGAAATAACCAATCGATATATCCATTATCAAAATAAATTTTACTTACAATTTAATTAAATAGGTAAATTATTAATTAAATAGGTTAATAGTATAATATATAATATATAGTATAACAACAAGTTTTTTTATTAAGTGAGGGACTTTCCCATTTAACTCGGAGCACTTAATTAATGTTTAAATCACTTTAATTAACTAATCAAACTGATTTTTGCAATTAATTGATTTATGCATTTAAATGTTTATATAAATGGGATTGTTGATCAGTTTTAAGGAGTTCATATAACTGATATTACAACCAGCGCAAGAAAACTCGTAGAAAACTTGAAATTTAAGTAGCACTGTTAATTTTAAAAAAATATTTACACATTTTATGTTTATGTATTTTATGAGCAACAACTCAAGAAATATTCGAAACTTCCCTTTTTATATTGCAGTTGTCAATTCAAAACTTTTAAAAACATTCATAGTTTTATAGCAATGAAAAAAAGTATATTGTGTTTACAACAATGAAAAAAAGTGTGTTGTGTTTATAACAATGGGTTTTAGTCAACTTTAGTGAAAGTTTGTTTGCTCTTAACCACTCAGCAAGATTTAGAAGTTCTTGTTTATTAATTTATACATTTTTATATCATATTATGCACAAAATATAACAGTTTTCAGTGTTAAGAGTCATTCTAAAATCAAAGAAATGATTAATGTATTTTCAAAGTTAAAAAGATGAACAAGATGAACAGTTGCTTGATGAGTAGAGTGACCTAAATTAAATCCAATTTTTTATAGTAAAAATTTTTGGTAGTATCTTTAAATTTATACAATCTTTAATGCATTGTGTTCTAATAATTTTGGATAACAAATCGAGTGGAGATAGGTCTGTAGTTTGAGATACTGGTGACATTTTAGGGCTAATATTACCCTTCAATCAGTAAAAATTCTAAGTTCTAAAAAAAGACAAAATATTAATTTAAACAAAGTATTAATTTAATTATGTTAACATTAACATCTCCTTACTTTTATTTGTTCCCAGTGCTTTAATTAACTCCTCGACTCTTTGTTAACATCAAATTTTGCAATTTTTGAGTCACTTTCTGATGAAAAGAATGGACTTTCTTCAAATTTTGCATACATGCTGACGATACTATGTATAATTTTTAAATTAAGTATAATATTTGTTTCCTACATGGACGTACTTTTAGCTTATTTAGATAAGACGTTGATTTCGCCTCTTTCCGAACTTTTTTAGTTTTTTTACACACGCATGACACGCGTACACGCGTACAGCCGAATGTTAATAAAATAAAATAGTAATATCAGAAACAATTAATTTCAGAATTTGTGTTTTAATAACATACAAAAGCATTGAATTTTAAAAGTACCTTTTTACTTGTTTTTAATAAGTTTAAAGCATCAAATAATTATTTTTCAGTTAGCTTATTATTCTTAAATAAGGAATTGTTTAAGGTTATTCAAAGCTAGTTTTACTATTTTTTACTTCTGATGCAAAGCCTGTATTAAAAAAGCATGATTTAATAAAAATTTCACAAGAATCACATTTTTTATAAATTGCTTGAACATGTGAATTTTTTGTATAAGCTTTGCTTTATTAAGAAAATTTTATGATTTTTTTAAAATAATACTTTTTTTTTTTCAAGAAATTTAATTTTTGAAACAGGAGCAATACCATTAATAAATTATATATTTCTTTAAGTTTTGTTTTAGGTGCCATAAAAAGACCTAACAGCCTTGTTACAGACCACCGCGGAATAGCATTTAACTTGCCTCCTTCCTTAATGGTGCAAAAAATATGTCCAAAGCTCCGCTTCGAACCTTTGATCTTATGCATCTAAAGCAAGCGCTCCAACTACTGCGCTGCACTCGCTCTCTGTACTAAATACAACAAACTTATCGAGTCTAATATATAATATAGTTTTGATACCTTTAACAATGATATCCAAAGAAGTATCCTAAAAATAAATATATCTATCCATTTCCCAATTTTCTACATAATTAAATGAATCTTTGAAATTAACGTAAAGCTAAATAGTAAATAAGTTATAATTAATAAATAATGACCACATTAATGTTGAACTATTGAAGAACAGTTTAAGAACTAATGAAGAACAATTATCTGAATAAAAAGAACATGGGCAACAACGCAATCATCATTTACAACAACGTTTTATAAAAATTTTATTTCATTTATACGCTAATTTTCCAGTTCGTGATAAGACAATGAGTTCAAAAAACATTTTCACAGAATTACCAAGCATTTAAAAAATCATTTTTAAATGCTTGTTTTTTTATTATCAAAAAATAATAATAAAAACTATAAATACAATTTTAAAAAACGAAACAACTCGCAAAAGAACAACTTTACAAAGTTTACAAGTATTTACTTGAAAAAAGTTTGAAAATAGTTTTAAAAAATACTTAAAACTACTTCCTAAATTACTCCAGCTTGGAAACTAATAAAATAATAATTAAAAAAAAGAATTTCACTAAATCTTTATATTAAATATAATAATTTTCAAATTTCATAATATTTTTGTGCATATTATCTCATAAATAATACATTTTGTAAATTAAAAACCAAGAAAAGAAAAAAAAAATGTTTGAATCATTGTTTTTGAGTGTCCGTAAAGATTGATTGATTAGACCATGGTACAACAGAGGTTTTTATTTTATATTAATTTTCTGCAACAAATTGACTTTTTGTAAGTGAAATAATATTCTGACTACCTCTGTAGTATGCAATAAACATGCAATAAACATGCAATAAACATGCAAACATGCAAATACATGCAATAAAATCAATTCGAGTGTAGTGGATTTTATTAAAAACCGCTTAAATGACAGTTTTGTCAAGTATGAAAAACAAAACAGGATTGCGAGCGGTACATTCGTTCCTAGTCTTAACTTATAAGTTATAACTTCTAAGTTTGATTTTAAGCGTGGTATGAAAATTGTTTTAAAATGATTACTTTCAATCTTAGCAAAGTTTTGGCTGATGATTTTCCTCCAAATCCTATTTTCACAAGTAAAAATGTATCTGCGTATGCTATATTTTTGGAGCCCAAATTTAAATCACTTTATGCTGCTTTTAATTTAATAAAACAATTTAATGTGTGGAAAAAGTTGTTTCTTACTAAATATAAACATTTTTTGGTTCAAAATCAACAATGCAAATATCTCTTGTGAGTATAATATATTTTGTGTTAATTTTTTATTATTAAATAAGTTTTGAATATATATGATGAATATATGTATTACAATATATATATATATATATATATATATATATATATATATATATATATATATATATATATATATATATATATATATATATATATATATATATATATATATATATATATATATATATATATATATATATATCTGGCTAAAAAAAAGCTAGCGATCTGGCGACGAGGATTGCTAGCTTTTCGTTAGCAAAAATCTTTCAATATTTGTAAAGATAAAGACAGCAATTCGGCTACGAGGACAGCTTGCTTAATAAACTAAAAACCATTTGGCTATTGTAGCCAGCATCATACCGTAAAACAAAAATTATAATAGACTCAACAGTAAAAATCGAACTTTTAAAGATGTTAAAGACAAAAATAAGAAAAAAAAAAGCTATTCGCTCGCTAATCGCAAGTTCATTTCCCGCAGGGTATCTTGTACACCAAAATTTGACATTCTTTTATCAAGCTTACAAACAGGATAAAGTGTAAGAAAAAACATCAGATAAATTATGGTCTGAATTTAAAAGTATAGTGACTGTTCATATTTGTCATCTTGTTTGTCCAGGTTTAACTAAGTTGAAACAATGTAAAAAAATCCAGAACAGATTGAATATTCTAAAACCAAAGTAAAATGTATCTTTTCCATATGATAAAAAAATTAAAGCAATCAAATTTTGAAACTTGGAATTTGCAGTCTTCATTTATGGATGTGGGCATGGAGTGGGTTTTCAATACTGCTTGTAAACTCCCATTATATATGATATAATGCAATAAAAGATTATATCTGATAAGCACTCCTTTAATCATATAAATTATATCAGATAGTTTAAATGGCTAATAATTTTTTGAAAACTGTTTTAGCAGTCAATGTCCTTGCGGATACCAAAAATGTTTTATTGCGTCATATTACCATAACAAAGTAATTGGTTGAAAAGGCAAATACAAAGAAAAAAAACTGGAGAAAAAGCGCGCTCTAATGAACAGTGTCAAGATTTACACATGCATCAATTACCCATAGCTTAGAAATTATGCCCCCTTAGCACATCCCCACCCCCGCCAAATTTTCATTATGGCCACTAACCTATTTCAGCTAAACAAAAAAAAGACTTTTGCAAAAGTTGACTTCTTGATTGAAAAAAACTTTTCGAAACTCTATTTTTGTTTCGGTAAGTTTGAAACGATTTCTAATTACTTATTTTGAACCGAAATAAATTTCGCTTTACGAAATTCAAGAAATTCTATCAATACATTTTTCAATTATCTAAATCCTCAAAATAGCTTCGAAATTATTTTTTGCTTTCGAAACTTTGAAAATTGTATCGAAATATATTTACATTATCGAAAATTTACCGAAACAATTTATCACTTTCGAATCTCTATAATTTGTATCGAAAACATTTTATGCGATCGAAATTTTAAAAATGGCACCGAAACAACAATCTCTATTATTTCGAAATATTTTGATATTATCTAAATCATAAAAACGGTATCGAAACAACTTTTTACTTTCGAAATTTTTAAAATCACTTCAAATTATTTATTTTATTACCATTAATTCTGAAAACTGCATTTAAATGAATATTTATAATAGCAAAAAAATAAAACTCTGACAAACTTGCAAAACGAATATATAACATTGTTCCAAGGGGCTGTTCATATGTATGAAAAACATTCTGCCTGGGAGAGAAAAACAAAAATAATTTAGTGTTGTTTGTTTCCCAGATGTATTCGACATACATTAATCTTAGGAGCAATTTTTTATATCTAAAAAAGTTGACAGAACACAAACGAGATAAAAAGACTTCTCACCTTGCACATGCTGGATGCATGTTCATAGTGAAATTATATAATAAATATGTAACTATTGTGTTTACTGTGAAATTGTATAATAAATATGTAATTATTTTCTTATTGTTGATTTTGTTGTCTTTGATGAAGTTTTTTTGTCTGGCCTTTTTATGTAACGTGATTTTTTCGCTAATGCATTTTTCTATCTTCCGGAACAAATATGTTGTTGTGGACTTTCTTTGATCTTAGACACAGACACATTAAAATATTGCAGAGTTTTTGCTAGTTTATTTATAGTTTAATTGTTTTTAAAAATTTAGTTTAGAATTAATTTAAATGTTTACAGTTGCAATATGATAAAAAGTAAGATATTTATAGAGTATGAAATAAATTTAACCCTATCTTTGATTTTTGATTGATTTTTGAATTTAAAGTTTGTGTTGCCATATCGCAACAACCAAGCCTGATTCTATATTCAAAAATCAAGCCCTGTTTTGTCTTTTTTTAATTTTAAGTAATGCTTAAGTTTTGCTACTTCCTACTAGATAGCAGGATGTGCAATTTAAAAATGAAGTCTCAACTCAAAATTTGTTTTTTGAAAGTATTTATGTTATTGTAATTTTTTATTTTTTTTATTTCAAATATCGGGAAAGAAAGATTAACTTTTTTCTTTGTTTATACATTTTATTGAATTTTTTTCGAAACTATTATAGTTTTCCTTATAACACAATAATTAAATTTTTTTTCTAACATATTTTTTAAAATAACTTTTTTTGGCTAGCTTTTTGGCATAGTGATACAACTACAGCGTGAAAGTTAGCATAAAAGCGTTAAATAATCCTGCCAACTTGAAATCAAAACACCTCATACTTAACATCAACAATTATATCGACATGTGTTAAACTTAATAACAAAATTTATACTAAAATATTTATGTCTATCACTGACTGTATATTGTTTAACCACTTTTGACTATATATAAAAATGAAATTGACATTATTTAACTACTTGAAGAGGTAATCGATGAAAAGTCTTCTTAGATTTCTACGAGTTTTCCTTTACAACAACATGTATATAAACTTTCTTGAGTTTATGCTAACATTCAAAACGTGTTTTTTTTTGTTTCAACGTGTTTTTATTGTGTGGCTAAAAGGTGTCAAGACAGTACGCGACCAAAGATACATATATATATATATATATATAAATATTTGTTTTATTGCTTATTTTTAAATCTTATGTAGTGGAAATGTCACGATCTCGACTATATGGTTACGCCTGTTGTTATATATATATATATATATATATATATATATATATATATATATATATATATATATATATATATATATATATATATATATATATATATATATATATATATACATATATATATATATATATATATATATATATATATATATATATATATATATATATATATATATATATATATATATATATATATTTTTAAAACAAAAAACTGTATGGAGAAAAAAACCTAGATAAAACGAGCAAAACAGCATTTTTTTTTTTACTGATATCGCTGTGTGCCCGATTTCTATTTAATAAAAATTTGTTGATAACAAATTGAGTTTTCATACTTAATAGAAAATAGAGAAATTAAAATGAGCTAACAAGTTTTCAATAAAATCGCTAATGTAAGCGTACAGTGTATTTTGTGAAAAACAAGAAAACTGGAAACAAGTTAAATATATATATAGAAAGTTAAATATATATGGAAAATAATTTAGGCTGTTTTTGGCAATAAAAAACTTATTTTTATTGCGAGCGCAGTAAAATTGAACTTTTGAAGCAAAATAAATTTTGTGCAGAAATGAAATGTAGAAACTTACCTTCAATATTGCAAATGAAATTGAGAAATTATTTATTATGTAAAAAAACGCGCGAATAGATCATCAAGCCCCTTCGTTAAAATAAAAAAAGTTAAAAATTTTACAATTCCAATAATATATAAAAGAGTGAAATTAAAAAAAGTTTAAAAAAACAAATTAAAAAGTTTGAAAAAATCAAAAAGTTTAAAAAATAATTTCTAAGTTTAACAAAACTAAAAAGTTTGAAAACAATAGAAAATAATAAAAGTTTGAAAAAATAATATATATATATATATATATATATATATATATATATATATATATATATATATATATATATATATACACATGCAAAATACATTTATATAAAAATATTTTTTAATAAAAAAAATGAAAGAATGTACGTATTGTTTAAATTTAGTAAGTGCTCTTTTAAATATATTAATAGATTTTATTTTTTTCATATTTTCGTCAAGAACCGAGTTTCACAAGCGTGGTCCCCGACATGTAATTATTTATTGAGTGTCTTGTTTTATATTTATGATTAATAAGAGAGAAGTTTTTATAAAAATATTTTAGAATTAATTCGTTTTGAAGTTTAAACATAAATAACAAGTTATGGTAGATGTGTAATTTGTATACATTTAGGGCATTTATTTCCTTGAGAAACGGCTCGGCACTTTCGTATCTATCCATACCCGAAACTAATCGACTTGCTTGCTTTTGTTTTGTGTAAACAGTTTTTAGGAAAGATGAGTGATTGTTTGCCCAGGCATTATAACAATAGTTAATATGACTATGTATAAACGAAAAATATAAATTTTTTAAACATATTTTGTTCAAAAGAGGTTGAGTCTTATACATTATTCCTAAAGTCTTTGAGACTTTGTTTTCAACTAGCTTTATTTGGCTTTTCCAATTTAAATGTTCGTCAAAAATTATTCCAAGTATTTTCATTGAAAACACTCTTTTTGTTTTAATATTGTTAATAGTTAGTTCTGGTAGTGTAAGTGGAAGATTCTCGGATTTAGATGGTTTAGCAAACAAAATATATTTTGTTTTTTTAATATTCAATGAAAGTTTAATTGCTATAAACCACTCATATAGATATGTTAGTTCAGTGTTTACAGTACAAAAAATATTTTGAATTATTGAATATTTGAATCAGAATTGAAAACATTAGTGTCGTCTGCAAAAATAATATAATTAAGTATTTTTGATAACAAATAAATATCATTAATATAAATTAAAAACAGTAAAGGTCCAAGTATTGATCCTTGTGAAACTCCACAACTTATTGACTCAAATGGGGAGCATGTTAAATCAAATGGTACTACTTGTTTACGATTTTCTAAATAACATTGCAGCCACTTTAAGTAAAAGTGAGCTACTCCGTAATTACATAGTTTGTTGATAAGAATCTTGTGGTTGACAGTATCAAAGGATTTGGATAGATCTAGAAATATTTCGAGTGTGTAACTATTGTTTTCAAAACCATTTAGAATTTGGTTCGCAAGATCAATTACTGCATGCTCGGTGGAATGGATTTTGCGAAAACCAAACTGTTTATGGTAAAGAATGTTATTAGTTTCAAGATAATTGTACAGCCTGTTGTGCATAATACGCTCTAGTATTTTAGAAAAAACAGGAAAGTATGGAAATTGGTCTATAGTTAGATTTTATCGAATCATCGCCGCTTTTGTATATTGGAATTATTTTTGCTAGTTTTAGTTTGTCAGGAAAAATACCGTTTCTTAGAGAAAGATTAAAAATTATAAAAAGAGGTTTCTCAATAATATCAGAGACCGCTTTTACAACATCGGGGTTAATTTCATCTAGACCCGCACTCTTATTTGTTTTCAACATACTAATTGCCAGCCGAAGTTCATCAACCAGAAGCTCCGACTCATCCGTTATGGAATCTGATTTTTTCAAAAAGGATTCAAATGATTTACTCCCCTCAGGAATTGCACTGGCTAGTTTTTTCACTATATTTATAAAAAAGTCATTAAATGTTTCTGCAATTTTTTTATTTACAAAAGCATCTTCTATATTACCATCTCTTTGCAATCTTTTTGGGAAATTATCAATTTTTACAATTCCTACGCCTGTTATTTCTTTAATTACATTCCATGTTTTTCTTGCATTTCCAAATGTTTTATTAAGCAATAATTTTTTTTTTATTGCTTTTTTAACTTTTCGAAAGAATTTTTATAGTTTTTGAATTTTATTTCATTTTTGTAGTTCTTTTTTTTTAAACATTTTTGGTAAAGTTTTTTTTTTTTTTTTTTTGATGACTTAATGAGTCCTTTCTTAATGAATCCGGACTAAGCAAATTTTTAGAATTAATAATTTTTTTAACTTTTGGAAAGGCTTTTTCGTATTGCTTAGTAAACACCCGAATAAAAAAATCATAGCCATTATTTACATCATTGCAATCAGTCAATAGTTCCCAGTTTATTTCTTGTAGAAGGTCGCGAAAAGTGACGATTGATTCATTATTTATGTTTCTTACATAATAGGTTTTTGTTTCTATTTTTTTATCAGGGATTGCCGAATTTGTGATCAGAAAAACTGGAAAATGATCAATGATATCTGTTTTAATAATTACACTTTGCATTTTAGCCCTTGTGTAATTATTAGTAATGGTATTGGATATCGATAATGGATGCAGTTGTTTTAGTCACGCGTGTTGGCTTGTTAATTATGGGAAAAACGCTGTATTGCAAAGTGTGTTTATAAAACTTGCAACGTGGTTATCTGTTTTATTATTCAGAAAATTCAAATTAAAATCACCCAATAAATACACGTATTTTTTATGATCTTTGGTAGCAAGTAATTTATGTGGTTTTCAAACTGATAGTAATTACCATTAGGCGGTCTATATAATACTGTTATAAATGTATTTTTATTTGTTTTATTAATTATTTCAATAGTAAATGACTCACAATCAGCGTCATTTACTTTGAGGTTATCTACATGCTTAAAGGTCAATGAGTTTTGGACAAAAACAGATACGCCCCCTCCAATGCCGTTTTCTCTCGATTTATATCCTGATAATTGAAAGTTAGAATTAATCGTATCTCGATGACACCAAGTTTCTGTCAGACAGATAATACTGAACTTGTTTTTTATATTATTTAACATCAATTTTAAATTTTCAAAGTTTTTATTTATGCTTCTGATGTTTAAATGTAATAATTAAAAATTAGATGATGAAGAATTAAAAACAGCTTTAACATCGTCAACATTGTAATAAGCCGTTTCTACCCAAAAAAGTTATTGTTTTTATCGTCGTCATTAATTCGGTTAAGTGTATTTTTCCTTCCTGGTATGTCAAAAACAATATTATTGATAGCTTCCGCCATTTAGCAATATTAACTAAAATTAATATTTAAAATACAAAATATAAAAAATATATAAACTTTAGGCTTTAGTGATTTTTTAAAATCTTTAACTACTAACTTTTCATAAATAACGACAGAATACTTACAATTTGTCCTGTGAGTTTGCATTTCTTCAAAAACAGTTATCCGTATGTTTAAAGTATCCAAAGAATAATCTTCGTTTATAAATATTCCTGTTCCTTTTAATTTTTTCGAGTTTTTTAATATGTTAACTTTATCTTTGTAGTTCAGAAGTTTTATCACGATTGATCTAGGTTTACTTTGCCAAGATTTTCCGGTTCTATGTGCCCTTTCAATAACAACGCCACTTACATTTAGTTTGTTTCCAAAGATACTTAAAACCTTTTTTTTAGATTCATTCCAACTTTCAGATTCGCTCTCCATTATTCCTTCAAGGCGCAAATTATTTCTTCTCAGTCGATCTTCAAGTTTTTATTTTTTTCTTCTGCACTAAATGCTACTTTTATAACAATTTTTTTTTCAATTTTATTGGTTTTCTCCTCTTGGATATCTTGTGTAAAAGTGATACTGTGTTCAATATCTTTTAGGCTGTGCTCAATTATTGAGACTCTGTCATTTGTTTTTACCATTTCAGTTTTTTTTAAATTATTTTCAATTTGTTAAGTTTTGCACGTTTCTTTTATTTCTGTTGTTTCTTTCAGCAGTCCATCAATTCTTTCATTTGTAATTTTTAAATCACCACTAATAAGTTTGAGAATGTCTTTTTGCTGTTTTTGCTGTTCTTAAACATCTCAGAGAATATTTCACAAACTAATTTCACAGATATTTCTTTCTATATATATATATATATATATATATATATATATATATATATATATATATATATATATATATATATATATATATATATATATATATAATAAAACATTTGGAAATGCAAGAAAAACATGGAATGTAATTAAAGAAATAACAGGCGTAGGAAATGTAAAAATTGATAATTTCCCAAAAAGATTGCAAAGAGATGGTAATATAGAAGATATCAAAAAGCACTATATTATAACTCTTTTTATAATATAGTGCTTTTTGATTGATAATATAGTCCATATTAGGACACTTAACATTATAATTGTTACAGATTAAATATATAGAGCAATGTTTAGAATAAGATAATGAATTTATATGAATATATATGAATTTAAATTTTGATGAATTTTAGTTTATATGAGTATATATGAATTTAAAAAACAAAAAATCTTTAGTGTTCAATACATTTTTATCTGGCTGTGTATATTGAAAAAATAATATTTAATATTAATTAATATTTAAAAAATTTTTTAGATTATAATTGCAGTGTATTTTAAGAAACGATGCTTTATGAAATCTTAAGTTCAATGAAATTATGACAATGGTTCATGTCAGGTAAAATTGTAATATACAAAACCAAAATAATAAATTTAAAATTATTTACAATCAACTAAGTTAAATAAATATATGTATATATATATATATATAGGCAAATGTGTTATTATTTATTTATGTTGTGGTACAATGACATGTTCTCTTATGAGTCTGTGTTTTTTTTCTTCCAGAATTTAGGAAGATCATTATTTGTTAAACTTTGCTGCTATATAATTGATAGCACCGTCAATTATATAGCAAATTGTTCTGAAAATTAATTTTCAGAACAAAGTTTATTTATATTTACTTCATTGTATCCACAAGCTTTATTTACTGGTACTAATTGTATATTTATATTTTAAAATAACAAATCATTTGAATTTTTTGAACTAAGTTAAAATATATAACATCTTTAAGAAGCTTTTGGGGACTGCTTATTAGTGTTTTTTGAATACTAAAGTACAGGCCTAAAGTAAGCCTAGTTTTCAAATTTTATTGTAAACTTATACAAACTGAACTAATTTTGCAACATTCTTCAATGCTTTTGTATAAGTCTGAGATATAAGGTTTAATTTTTTTTCTTTCTAGGTTTTCTGGGTTTATAATTGCAATTTGATTTGCAAAGCAATGAAGCTTGCGTGATGGCAATAATTAACTCTATAAATTAATTAAAAAAATTAAAAAACTTAATATAAGACAAATTTGTTGATAAGGTAAAAATCATTTTTATTTTGTTAATATTTAGGCAATAATTTACAATTTTGTTGGTGGCTAATATTTTTGTATATTATTTTCAGCTCGCAACATTGTTTTCAGACGATAAATAAATCTAAATTTTATTTGGAAAAAAAGTAGAATGCAACATTTAAAAAATGACTTTTAGATCAAGTCTGTATATCTGTCAAAAACCCAATTGTAAAGTTAAAGCGATGCTATAGCCGAGCCCATATCTCAATCTCTCTGAATATATATCTATAAAAGATTGATCTACAAATTTGCGACATTTTCTATATTTCTTTTTGTTAAGGGTTTACCTAAATATTTGCTGCCTATTATTTTTTTAAATAAATATGACTAAATATTGACATTTTGTCGAAGCGTTATGTAATATAATATTGAATTTATATTTAAATATATATAATATGACATCTATTAATATCAATATGATATCAAATTCCTGATTGAGTAACCACTTTTAGTTATTGACATTTCATCAAAAATTAAAGCACTTTTTTTTTCATGAATATTTATGACATTGTCCCCTCTCTGAGTATATAGGCTCTCTACATTATACGATATACGTGAGAAAAAAACTCTTTCCCGATGCCCCACAACAAATAATGACCACATACTTCAGAGTATTACCTGAAGTATTACTCAGAAGTGTCCTCACACAGGCAATGGAACTGAATATGCTACCTATATCAAAATTTATGTTAAATCAACATGAAATTTCTTTGAGAAAGTAGTTAACATAACCTACATTTTACTTACTTACAAAGTAAAGTAAAGTGAAAGTAAATTACTTTTTCAAGTAACAGTTTACTCATTTTAAAAACTTAATTTAAGTAATAAGGTTTTACATGTAAAAATTTATGTAAAAAAACAAAAACGAATTACTTTTAAACGTAAGTTTTATATTTTTATATAAGTTATGTAAAGTAGTTTACGCATAAAAGTAATTCACGTTTTTATGTCAAAATAAATGAGTGCTATCCATAATCAGTTGCATTAAGTTGTTCAGAAAAAGTTTTTTTTAAAACAACGACTTTTTTTTTGCAACAATATAATTGCCCAAATGATTTTTTTTTTTTTTTTGCAACATAACTAAAGTTGCAATATCATAAGTTTCAGTAACATTTGATTCATTAACATAAGTTTCAGTAACATAATATGCAATGACTTAAATTCAGTTTCCGCTCATTCGTTTTTTTACTAGAACGGGATAGGGAAAAGAAAAATAATCGCGTAAGCAAACCCGTTAATTTTATAAATTTGGTATGAGTTTAGCATAAACTAATTTATTTAAAACAATGTGTTTTAGTGTGCTTAAATTAAATGCTTTATTCAGTTATTCAAATACAGAAAACTACTCGTTGTTTCTTGTAAAAATTATTTTACATATTCGTAATTATAAAAAACATTTATAAAATATTTTCTACCAGAAAAAAATCCTCAAAACATATATTAAAAATGTCAAATCGTTTTATTAAAATCCAGCTTTTTACAAAACCCCTTTGTAAATTAAAAATTATCAAAAAATACAACCTGATAATAAGTTTTGTTTTGTTTTGATTTACTTGTAATAGTTTGTAGCATGAGCTGCTGTTGGAGCATCGGTTAACACGTTTCGGTTCAACTCAATCATCCGACCGAAAACCTTAGTAAATTCTTTTACCCACAATGCGTTGTCGTGCGCAAATTGAAGAGCGTGTCGATGAGCAAACGAATGTTGACACGGATTTGTTTTAGAAGTTGGAGTGCAAGATACCGCTCCGTTTTCATCGGTTGGCTTGATAATCCAAGAGTTTGCCATATCTGAATTCAAAAGTAACGGTGTCCTTTCAGACTCAGGCAGTTTATCATTTGGTATTGGGTGACTTGGTAACTGCCACTGTCTTTTTGTTCCATTGATGGTTACTTGTATCCATGGTACAATATCAATAATCATTCTATAATAAGCGTTGTCAAGAACGCTTGTTGGAGCTAACGTGTTTGGACCCTGAGTAACTGTCGAAAATCTTTCATCAACAAAAGTTCCTACAAAACCAGTGTTTTCCAACTCACATCTTCCTAACGTGTGCGCTCCTAAAAGGGCTACAGCTTCTCTAACGTTAAAGTTAAATTGGTCTTTAAAAAATTTAAAAGTTTTTTGCGTACCGTCGGTGCCAAGTGGCGGTTTAACGCTTTGAACTTGATTAGGAGAGGTTTCACAATCTTCTCTGCCAACTTTAAAGTACTTTAATCCTAAGTATTTTACTGGAGCGTCAACAGTCGACCTAGTTAGGGCAACCACAGCGGCTAAAGCGTAGAAATCTGCTCTGGAAATTTTTCCTTTATAAGATAAATCGTATAAGGAATCAAGACGATCAGTTGTATCTTTTAAGCCTGCATTTCCCCTGTTTGTATGATCGATGCATCCATCACAATTGTTTTTGCCAATGCAATCGTGAAATGCTAAACGAACGCAACCAGCAATCATCGGTAAGTCTCTGTTTACCTTAACAGATTCAATTAAAGTTAAAAGGTCGGTTTTTGCTTTTTCGAAATCTTCAAATGTCGGTATAATTTGAATTGTTTCGATATATGTTAAAAGCAGCGTAACACACCAAAATCCAGTTGAGAAGAGCATGGCTATAACATAAAATAAGATAAATATATCATATAAAATAACAAAGTTAATCACATAAAATAGTTGTGTAAAACAACAAATATGAAAAAATATCGTATCTACTATTATAGTAATATTTTATGACGTGCTCTAAGCTGAAATTAAGGGTTGTCCATAAAGTACGTACGTTTTTATTTCGATAAAAATAAAGTCCCTTTATTTCGATGAAAATAAAGTCCCTCCCCCGTCTTTGGCTAAAAGTACGTAGGCTTTTAACTTACATACCCAACATTTTTGTGATATTTTTTTAATTTCGTGTCTTCTTACTTTCAAAATCGATCGCCTCCCCTCCATTTCAAATACTTCATTTGCAGACCCCCTCTACCCCCATTCAAGCATACGTACTTTATCGACATCGCTTTTATAAATAAACATAAAATGTGAGTATATTTATATAAACTTATAATGAATATTTAGTATTTGTAAAACAGTTTTGATTATTATAAATATAATATAAAATTTGATAATAATAATAATATATAATATTATAAACTTTGATAATCTTACCGATAACTTTTATCCTATAATTTTTGGTTGGTTTATATATTTGTTGAACTTTATATATGTGTGAAGCTTTGTATTTAGAATTCGCTTTCGATGCCATTTATAAAAAGGTCAAGTTCATTATCAAATAAATTTGGCAACGATTTTCAGACAAATTAAGGAAGTATTAAAAAATTATTGAGGAAGTATTGGCACGATAACTAAAATTTAATTTTATTAAAGTTTAAAACGTTAGAAATGTAAAAAAGCAACTAAAGTTCAGAATTTTATTTTTTTAAACAAATACATAATAGAATCAAATAACAAAAAAAAAAATACATAATTGAAATAAGTAATCCATAGTAATAGCACAATACCCGAAAGGTATTTTGCAGAAATGGAGGGAGGGATGAGATTTCTTCTAAAAATTTAGTCCGCAAAGAACAAATACGTTCACCACAAAACTCGTTTACAACCAACGTAACACTTTTAGAATCAGTTTCTTTAACAATTGCAAGTTAGAAAAAATGTTAACTGCTGTTGTCTAAATTTGTGTTCCTGTATATGTTGTTAAACATGTATGTATGTACGTATGTATGTATGTATGTATGTATGTATGTATGTATGTATGTATGTATGTATGTATGTATGTATGTATGTATGTATGTATGTATGTATGTATGTATGTATGTATGTATGTATGATACATACATACATACATTCATACATACATACATACATGCATACACGTATGTATGCATGTATGATACATACATACATACATACATACATACATACATACATACATACATACATACATACATACATACATACATACATACATACATACATACATACATACATACATACATACATACATACATACATACATACATACATACATACATACATACATACATACATACATACATATATGCAAACATACATATTTACATACATACATACATACTTCCTCGATTTGTCTGAAAATCGTTGCCAAATGCATGTATGTATGTATGTATGTATGTATGTATGTATGTATGTATGCATGTATAAAACGATTTGACATTTTTAATATATGTTTTGAGGATCTTTTTCTGGTAAAAAATATTTTATAAATGTTTTTTTTAGTTATGAATATGTAAAATAATAAATTTTCAAGGAACAACGAGTAGTTTTTGGTATTTTAATAACTAAATAAATCATTTAGTTTATGCAAACTAACCTACACTGTTTCAAATAAATTAGTTTATGCTAAACTCATTCCAAATTTATAAAATTAAAATTTTTGGATCATTAGTATCAATTTATATATAATTTAGAATTGCTGCAAAATATAATTTATGCAAAAATATAAAAAATTAAATATGAGTTACCACTCATTTGTTTTTTTTTTGGGAACAGGCAATGGAAGGAAAAAATAATCACGCAAGCATGCGTAGTATAAGTTTTAACTTGTCCGAAGGTAAACGGGTATGCTCACGCAATTATTTTCCCTATTCCGTTCTCGTAAAAAAACGAATGAGCGGAAACTGAATTTAAGTCATTGCATATTATGTTATTGAAACTTATGTTACTGAATCGTATGTTACATACATAACTTGCAAAAAAAAAAATCATTTGGGCAATTATATTGTTGCAAAAAAAAAAGTCGTTGTTTTAAAAAAAACTTTTTCTGAACAACTTAATGCAACTGATTATGGATAGCACTCATTTATTTTGACATAAAAACGTGAATTACTTTTATGCGTAAACTACTTTACATAACTTATATAAAAAATATAAAACTTACATTTAAAAGTAATTCGTTTTTGTTTTTTTACATAAATTATATTACATAAAAAATTTAATTACTTAAACTAAGTTATTTAAATGAGTAAACTGTTACTTGAAAAAGTAATTTACTTTCACAAGTAAAAGTTATTTGCATTTTTACTATTACTTGTAAATGTAACTTACTTTTAATGGTAAGTCGTGTAAAGTAACTTACTTTGAAAAGTAATTTTTGTTATAATTATGTAAAAAATTTACATCGAAATGTAATTTATTTTTTATATGTAAAAAAAAGTGAAGAAGTAAACTTTCGTACTTAACTTAAAAACATCAAACATAACATTTACTTTACAAAGAAAAATAAAACGACATCATGACAACAATTTGCTTTTATGTGTAAAAGTAACTAATTAGCAAAAACAGCTTACATAATAATAATTTGAAAAAAATGGTATTTACAATTACAAATAAAAGTAAACTTTCTCTTTGAAATTTTATACTTTACTTTGTAAGTAAATAAAATGTGGGTTATATTAACTACTTTCTTAAAGAAATTTCATGTTGATTTAACATAACTTTTGAGATAAGTAGCGTAATCAGTTCCATTGACTTTTTGAGGGCACTTCTAGGTAATACTTCAGGTAATACTCTGAAGTGTGTGGGCAGTGTTTGTGGTGGGGCATCGGGAAAGAGTTTTTTTTTCACGCATATTATATAAGGTAGAGAGCCTATATATTCAGAGAGGCGACATACGTGTGATCGTTTTTGATTATTTGTTCGATTTTTTTAGTTTTTAACGCCACGTTTTTGACAAAATATTCAAATTAACTTGAATACATACTAATAAACATTTTTTTTGAAAATTTTATGTTAAACGAAAATAATAAATAAACGTTATCGTGAATTTCCTGAGTTTTGATTTAAAAGATTTTAACATGTAAATTATCTTTGATATTTTAATTATCATATTCAGCTTTAAAAGATTTTCTTTGTTAAGCATTTATTTTTGTTATAGAGTTAAATTTTCATTGCTGATCATTTGCAGCCTTTAAAAAGAATTTTAAAAAGAATTTTTTTAAACCTCTCTAAACTCTTTCTGTAAGATTATTAAAAAAATTCATTTTTCGTTGCAATAAAATCAAAAAATACTAGCTTAGTAAAAAAAGTACGTAAAATTGTAGTTTTAAGTTTTATTGTTCCTGTGCTTTTAAAATAGTAATAATTTTAGTATATATGTCATGGTATTTAAAGTTTTCCACTCCTTATTTCTTTTTTCTTTTTTTTTTTATGTTCTTTAATACATTTTAAAATATTTTAAAATAATATAATAATAAAAACAATTACAACAAAGATTTTAAACATACATATATATATATATATATATATATATATATATATATATATATATATATATATATATATATATATATATATATATATATATTTGCTTTTTCACATTTCTAGCGTTTTCTAGTTGCTTTTTTACATTTCTAACGTTTTAAACTTTAATAAAATTAAATTTTAGTTATCGTGCCAATACTTCCTCAATAATTTTTTAATACTTCCTTAATTTGTCTGAAAATCGTTGCCAAATTTATTTGATAATGAACTTGACCTTTTTATAAATGGCATCGAAAGCGAATTCTAAATACAAAGCTTCACACATATATAAAGTTCAACAAATATATAAACCAACCAAAAATTATAGGATAAAAGTTATCGGTAAGATTATCAAAGTTTATAATATTATATATTATTATTATTATCAAATTTTATATTATATTTATAATAATCAAAACTGTTTTACAAATACTAAATATTCATTATAAGTTTATATAAATATACTCACATTTTATGTTTATTTATAAAAGCGATGTCGATAAAGTACGTATGCTTGAATGGGGGTAGAGGGGGTCTGCAAATGAAGTATTTGAAATGGAGGGGAGGCGATCGATTTTGAAAGTAAGAAGACACGAAATTAAAAAAATATCACAAAAATGTTGGGTATGTAAGTTAAAAGCCTACGTACTTTTAGCCAAAGACGGGGGAGGGACTTTATTTTCATCGAAATAAAGGGACTTTATTTTTATCGAAATAAAAACGTACGTACTTTATGGACAACCCTTAATTTCAGCTTAGAGCACGTCATAAAATATTACTATAATAGTAGATACGATATTTTTTCATATTTGTTGTTTTACACAACTATTTTATGTGATTAACTTTGTTATTTTATATGATATATTTATCTTATTTTATGTTATAGCCATGCTCTTCTCAACTGGATTTTGGTGTGTTACGCTGCTTTTAACATATATCGAAACAATTCAAATTATACCGACATTTGAAGATTTCGAAAAAGCAAAAACCGACCTTTTAACTTTAATTGAATCTGTTAAGGTAAACAGAGACTTACCGATGATTGCTGGTTGCGTTCGTTTAGCATTTCACGATTGCATTGGCAAAAACAATTGTGATGGATGCATCGATCATACAAACAGGGGAAATGCAGGCTTAAAAGATACAACTGATCGTCTTGATTCCTTATACGATTTATCTTATAAAGGAAAAATTTCCAGAGCAGATTTCTACGCTTTAGCCGCTGTGGTTGCCCTAACTAGGTCGACTGTTGACGCTCCAGTAAAATACTTAGGATTAAAGTACTTTAAAGTTGGCAGAGAAGATTGTGAAACCTCTCCTAATCAAGTTCAAAGCGTTAAACCGCCACTTGGCACCGACGGTACGCAAAAAACTTTTAAATTTTTTAAAGACCAATTTAACTTTAACGTTAGAGAAGCTGTAGCCCTTTTAGGAGCGCACACGTTAGGAAGATGTGAGTTGGAAAACACTGGTTTTGTAGGAACTTTTGTTGATGAAAGATTTTCGACAGTTACTCAGGGTCCAAACACGTTAGCTCCAACAAGCGTTCTTGACAACGCTTATTATAGAATGATTATTGATATTGTACCATGGATACAAGTAACCATCAATGGAACAAAAAGACAGTGGCAGTTACCAAGTCACCCAATACCAAATGATAAACTGCCTGAGTCTGAAAGGACACCGTTACTTTTGAATTCAGATATGGCAAACTCTTGGATTATCAAGCCAACCGATGAAAACGGAGCGGTATCTTGCACTCCAACTTCTAAAACAAATCCGTGTCAACATTCGTTTGCTCATCGACACGCTCTTCAATTTGCGCACGACAACGCATTGTGGGTAAAAGAATTTACTAAGGTTTTCGGTCGGATGATTGAGTTGAACCGAAACGTGTTAACCGATGCTCCAACAGCAGCTCATGCTACAAACTATTACAAGTAAATCAAAACAAAACAAAACTTATTATCAGGTTGTATTTTTTGATAATTTTTAATTTACAAAGGGGTTTTGTAAAAAGCTGGATTTTAATAAAACGATTTGACATTTTTAATATATGTTTTGAGGATTTTTTTCTGGTAGAAAATATTTTATAAATGTTTTTCATAATTACGAATATGTAAAATAATTTTTACAAGAAACAACGAGTAGTTTTCTGTATTTGAATAACTGAATAAAGCATTTAATTTAAGCACACTAAAACACATTGTTTTAAATAAATTAGTTTATGCTAAACTCATACCAAATTTATAAAATTAAAATTTTTGGATCATTAGTATCAATTTATATATAATTTAGTATTGCTGCAAAAATAGTTTATGCAAAAATATAAAATATTAAATATGAGTTACCCCACCCTTTTTTTTTTTTTTTATGGGACAGGAAATGGAAGGAAAAAATAATCACGCAAGCATGCGTAGTAAAAGTTTTCACTTGTTCGAAGGTAAACGGGGTATGCTCACGCGATTTTTTTTTTTTTTTCTCTATCTCATTCTTGTAAAAAAAACGGATGAGCGGAAACTGAACTTATGTTATTGCAACTTTAGTTATGTTGCAAAAAAAAAAAAAATCTGTCTTTGGGGTCGTCCATAAAGTACGTACGCTTTTTTTTTGATCACACCTCCTTCCCCCTTCTTCCCCCGCATTTGCAATACGCTTTTTTGAGTATCCTCCACCTCCCTGAAAAAACATACGCTTTTAACCTGTTTATCTAATATTTTATGATAATTGTTATAATTTAGTGTCTCTTTTCTTTTATAATTGACCCACTGCCCTCACATCTCATATACGCTATTTGCAGAACCCTTCTTCTCCTCCGAGCGTACGTACTTTATGGACGAACCCTTTTTTGGGGAATTATATAGTTACAAAAAAAAAGCCGTTGTTTAAAAAATTTTTTTTTTTTGCAACTTAATGCAACTGAGTGGGTATAGCACTCTTATTTATTTTGACGTAAAAACGCGAATTACTTTTAAGCGTAAACTACTTTACATAACTTATATAAAAATATATAACTAACATTTGAAAGCAATTCGTTTTTTTTTTTTACATAAATTATAAAACATGTAAAACTTAATTACTTAACTTAAGTTTTTTAAATGAGTAAACTGTTACTTGAAAAAGTAATTTACTTTCACAAGTAAAAGTTATTTGCATTATTATATGTTTTTTACTTTATTATACATGCAGTTATAGTATTTATATAACAGTAAAGTTATAGTATTTTACATTGTACAGAATGTACATCATGTTAGTACTGGTCTAAAAATTATTGATGTCCCTAAAAACTTTTTTGTTTTTTATCTTTAATTTTTGGTACAGTCTTTTTTTTCCTGTAGTTATTCTAGAATTGTCAACATGTATAAGAAACTTCTTGACCAAATTCTTTATTTCAGAATCAGCGATGCATTACCACAACAGCAATCGCTGTTTGGAGCTATAATTTTTGACTACAAAGAAGAGATAGAGGTTTTATTATCTTATGACAAATTATACATCCTGCTTGTTTCGTTTGTAAGAGAATCATTTACAACCAATGGTCTATTTCTTCTAGAGAAGAAGTAGACCATTGGTTGTAGGTGAGTTTCCTTGTGAACCAGGCAAAGAAAATTTAAACCTTAACCAACGTTTTTTGTTATTTTCTGCTGAACATTGAGCCGTTTCCAACTCGTCCGTCAATGTTTTCTTTTTGTTTATAAGCCTTTGTTTTTTTTGGTATGATCTAGTTCTTTATTTGCATTCTTTATTACTACTCAACTCACTAAAATACTAAAATACTCACAATTAAATAAATTATTTAATTTTTTACAACTGCTTGATAGTAAAAGAAAGCGGCGTAAATACTCTGCTACATGGTTGACGTGTTCACTCAATGCAGAAAACTGCGTAGTTGAAATCAATTGATTTGTTTTGTCATCAAAATGCCAGCTCTTTAAGGTTGATGTCAACTTTGTAATGACTCTCCTTTTTACATAAAACATGCTTGCAGTACGATATAATTTTAAATTTAAATAATACCATATAACTAGAATTTTTTTTCAACCTAATCTTAAATAGTAAGTAAATAAAGGCTAAAAACCAGTGACTGTTTTAGAAAGTAATAACGAAGTCGACGTAATAAAAATACCGTATATTAACATGTCTAAAGTATCAAATGATGTCCCCTATTAGCGTTAAAAATTATGGTTTAAATAAATATAGTCCAAAATGCAGGAAATCTACGGAGTGGACATTTGTGTATACAATTTTGTACACAAATTTTTAAATTTCAGTTGTGAATATCAAATAAAATTCTAGTTTAAATTAACCATAAATACTATACCCACAGTGCTGTTTTTTATGTTAATTGCACTACGATTGCATTTTTAGAGCTTTAGGACAAAATTTTATTAACGAAGTGAACCGAATGAAAGAATGACTCTTCATGAATGAATATGAGTATTTAAAAGCTTCCATACCTTGTTTCAAACCACAATAAAATTCAGATTGTCCTCTAGTAGCTTTTACAACATTTTCAATGAGCTTTAAAGACATTTTTCAATGAGCTTTAAAGACATGTTTTATTCTATAAATATTTAAACTCCGTTTCAGAAAATTAAAAGTCAGTTTTAATTACATAGGTGCAATATTTTTCACAAAGATATATTGTAATGTTCTTCATTTTTTGTACTAACTGATTCAATGGATTTGAATGTTTTTCACAAAGACATATTGTAATATTCTTCATTTATTGTTCTAACTCATTCAATTGATTTGAATAAGAAAGCTTTTCCATTTACCAATTCTATATTCCTTATGAAATTTGATATATAGTCAGCAGATATCAAGCAATGCGATACAATTTTCGAATCAAAGTTATTTAAGTTTTTCTTCTTATTTTCTTTGTTATCAATACTTAAAGATATTTTAGTTCCAATTTTTGTATAAATAACCAAATCTGAAATTCTTTTTGATATCACTTTTTGTAGATTCCTTAATTCCATTGACATGCTATTTTAGTACATGCAGGATTGCACCAGTCTTTTGTATTTGAATATTCAATTTTATATAAAACCATACAGCATAAAAATATAACTTTTTATCTTGGTTTTATATAGTGTTCATAAATAGCAATAAGACCAAAAAAAAAATTACTTTTAAAGTACCAAAAAGTCTTATGATTCTTATATTTACCAATAAAATTTTTTTTAGAATAAAAACAAAAAATATTTCCTATAATCCTATAGTTACAAATTGGCATTTGGTAAGATTATCAATTTGTTTTTTTATTTCAACTCCATTTGGATCTGGAATTCCATACTTCTGTAGTAATAGTTCGTAATCAAGTTAAACTCTTTAACGCTGATCCTGAACAAAATATATAATTTCAAAATTAAGTTCCATACCATCAAAAACTGTTAGTAACAGGTCAATATGAAACGTTAAAGTTGTGAAAGAATTTAACTTTTTCCTACGAACTGCTAGTAAACATCCTGGTGCTGAATTAATCTTTTTATTTGCCATTAACCTAAAAAACTGGACAATATCATCATGGAATCGTGTATCTTGCGTGTCTGAAGGATAAAGAGCACAAAATCTATGCGTGTGTACGAAGGATTAATAGCACACAAGGATTTGGCAGCAGTAAAAATGACAGGAACGGCCGTGGTTGGAAAACTTTTTAGAAAACCAAGCTCTGCAGACTCGTTAGTAGAAAGCTTTTCTTTTAAGCACATTTTTAATTTTTCAATGATAGGAAAAAACTGTTTAATTCTAAATTCTTTATTGCAACTTAGAAACAAATCATTCTTCATTTTATGTTTGACGTTTTTCATCTTTTTCTAGAACAATTGATTCTAATCTCTCAAGGAAATGACCGTAGTTTCCACTCTAAAACTTGAATAGAAATGACTCTTGCAGATCACCTTGTTGTAGCTTTTAATGGTAATACTTCTGTTTTTTCTTGTACCATTATTAAGACCAGAACAATTTATCTGTCATCTGTCATGAGTTGAAGAAGCACAGAAATTATAAAAATATTTAAGAAACACAGAAAAATTGTATGCAATATTTACACCAAATAAATGTAGAAAATATGCTGCACAAGGTACAAAGTCAAAGTTTTGGTTGTTGTTTTTCAGTTGTGTTGTAAGCCGTTATATCTTCCCGACATGTTAGATGCATTTTCATATGAATGACCACGAGTATTGTTAATATTTAAAACAAGTTTTACTAATCTTTCCTTGACTGCATTTGCCTTAGCCTTTCTATTGCGTCCACAAGAAAACACAAGTCCAATAAATTTTTCTTTCACAATAGTATCGTTACTTACATGTTTGATGATTATTTTAAGTTGGTCTTAGTGTGCAATCTCTGGTAATCAGTCACCCAGCCTGGACACATACGTTAGTAAAATGTTAAAATAATGTTGTAAGTTACGTTGGCAGAACATCGGTTGCCAAAGTTGTTATTATATCATTTTGGTTACAAATGCGATGCACAGCGGGGTGCTCGATCAATTTAGGCGGCCAAAAGTTTTTTTTAACCTTTAATTGAAAAAATTTAATTTTTTAGGAGAGACAAGTAGAAATTGAAATTAAAAGATTAAAAAAAAAGATTTAAAAAAAATATTTGCATGATAGAATCCTCATTTTTATTTTACATTTTACTAAAGTGTTAACGCATAAAATAAGAACAAACCTATTATAGCTGGTACAAAATTGAATTGCTCTTATCCTAACTTTCAATCTGCGTTGGTTTAGTGTTATTTTAAAAAATCGAAACCTCGGTTTAGTGTTATTTTAAAAAATCGAAACCTCGGTTTAGTGTTGCTTTAAAAAATCGGGAAGCATTCGTAATTACTATATAACTCTTATTAAGCCGCGGGTTATGTTAAAAAGAAAAAACGAAAGGTTTATTTAGAATATTTTATATTTGAGCTCAAAATAAATACTATAAAAAAGGCACAATTTAAGTAGATGATGTCAAAAGCTAAAGTTCTTCATCAAAAGACATCTCTGTTTGCTTTGAAGATTCGTCATCTGATTCAGCAATATCAGGAAAGTTTAAAGGTTCAGCTGGAAGTATCATCTCCAAGGTTTCCTTTAAAAATGGTTTAGTGTTTTTTTTTTTGTAGTTTTCTCATGCAAGTTAAAACAGGATCTGAGCTAAGTAGTAATCTATTAAGCACATCAAGGTTGCAAGATTCTCTGGAAAACTTTCTTGCACTATCTTTTCGGTTTCTGATTTCACTTGCCATTTTCAAATACGCAACTTATAGGAAAGGTGCAATAAATTTTCAAATATTTGGATCCTGGCATGCAAAATTGATAACCCAAACTTTAGTGTATCTGGTTTGACTTCTTTTTTTAATGCAAATAATTAAATTCTTTTGTTGTTGCACCACAAATGTAGCATCTCATAGTTGTTTGTGTGGCTGCTTTACACACCTAAGTTTCAACCATAGTGAGCTAGAACCATATGAACCATATTTCCACATCTACCATAGTGACCATCATATTATGTTTAACTGAAAAAAATTTCCACCCGTTATCAGTTTTGTATCATGCAATGAGATGATTTATTTTTCAATAAAGTTTATTTGTTCATTTGTTATATCGTTAGATTCTTTGACAAATTTTATTTTTATAGGGCGACAATAAAGTGGCGAAGAAAGAGTTGGATTTTGCCAGATCAATTTTTTGTCTTCCGTACAAGTTAATTGAAGCGGTACAAAAGAACTCTGAAATATACTTGCATCAGAATCAGTATCATTCAGAAATTTCTGTTTATATTGATTTGCTATGATCCGTCACAACCCCATTTACAACTTAATACTAATTTTTTTCTTTTTTGTTTAAATTTTGTACAATTTCTTCTAAATACATTAAGAATCGTATAACCCTATGGTCCAATAAATCTTGTAAATTGACTGCAATACAAGTTTCAGTCAACAATTTTTTTATTTTATTATAATTTTTCTAACAGTTTCATATTGTTTTCTGGAAAGACTGTCAAGAAAGATTTAATTTCTTCACTAATCGCATCGTGAATGTTTGGAATACGCTTTAAACACCATAAGAGCTAAATCAGTCGACTCGTTCAAGGTTAGTGTTCATAAATTGAAATTAGAGAATGATCGGACACACAAGTGTCTTCATAAATTGAAATTAGAGAATGATTGGACACACAAGTGTCGTAATAGAGAATGATCGGACACACAAGTGTCTTCTTTCAGCAAAAAAGTGTCTGGTGTAGCACTTCCTCTTAAAAATATAGAAATGTATTATATAATTGATTTCTGAAATAAACTCAAACTCAAGACCAGCTTGGACAAACATGGCTAGTGTACTTAATACCAATAGTTGCGCTCTGTTTTCCTATAAAATGTTAGAATATGCTATATATACATACTTGCCCGCTTTGGAGAGTCAATAATTTCCATAAGAATTTATGAAGCAGTTCTTTTTCCTTTAAAACCTAATTCCAACTGAGTAGCACAAACTAATGTTTCAGAATCTGTAAATAATACTACGCTACTACGCTAAAAAAAAAAAAAAAAAACTACGCATGTCTTCTATTTTTTTACTTTTGCTTCTCTTGCTTAATTCTTTAAAGCTCTCATTGGTTGGCCTCAATGCAGTACCCCCTCAATGCAGTACTGCAGACAGGTTTTATAAATAATAATAAATGTTTTAAGTAAAACTTTTCAAATATATTCACTTTTACCGACTTTATTAGACTTCATCACAAATAACTTTGAAATACATTTTAATTAAACTATATTTTGCCACTAAAAAAAAAAAAATTGAAATTGAAATTATTGATGAAATGTATGAAACATTTCTTCAATAATTTCAATTTCAAAAACTTTTCCAGAACTTTAGTAATGCTTTTTATACTCTAACTCATGTTTCAAACGAGCTTCAATTTTTCCTTTTATTTTGGCTTTTCGAAAATAGCACTAGACGGCATTAGTGTGCTGTTTGCTTTTTTATCCCAATGTATAGAACGCTTTCCCTGTAACCATTTTCTTGTTGAACTGTTGAATTAGAAACGCAAAAACTCTGTTTATTATGCAATTGTAGACCTTATGTAGTTAGCTTTGAGCCACTTGTCACGCATTAATTCGGTTTTTCAATATAAGTATATATATTGAAAAACCGATTTGTTGCCATAAATCGGGTACTAATGAAAATTAAATTATTTTTGATAAAAAAAACTACAGCAATCATAGTTTACCAAATAAAATATTACAAAACTGCCTATTTATCTCAAATGTCAAAGCATTACAAAACTTTGATATATCCGAAGTTTTGCTAAGAAAAGGACACGCAAAGCAGCCTTGTTTTAAAGAAAATGTTCAATTTAACAACATTTATATTATTTACAGATCTTTTGTAGATTCTTTTCTTCAAAATTAAGTTTCTTTTGAAATCTTTTCATTTAAAATACATCTTAAAAGATGTTAAATACAATTTTCGTTGCATCGTTAATATGGTTTTGGCGAAGAAGAAAATATCGATATTCCTGCATATGAGCGTTTTCTTTTTCTACGAATTAATTCCCAAACTTTCAAAGGTAAAGCTTTTTTTTTGTTGTTTTTTGTTTTTTTGAGATTGTTTGTTTCAGTTACAACAACACATAGTTAAACACACAGTTTGTTTCAGTTAACTCAAATAATTAAATAAATTTAATTTATTAAAAATAGAAAATAGAAAGAGTTTCTATTCTATTTCTCGTTCCAAACATAAATGTTTCCGAGCATATTACCAAAAATTATGTAATACTTTCTTAATTTGACTCTAATCTTGTTTGAGATTTTGTGAAACTAAACCTTTTTATAAATGAATGTTCAAAAATTTCACAGTTAAAATAATGAGTTTCATTGACGCAAGTTTCCCGCGTTCTTTCTATAACAGCGATACTTTGGTTTGTATTATTTGTGCTAAATATTTTTGTTATTTATACTGAGTATTTTATATACACGATATTTTATTTTATACATAGTAAAGGAATCACTTTATACTTGCGAAAACGAACTTGCAACGCTTTGGTAAAAGAAAAACAAAAAGAAAATTACTCGTTATTCTTTTCAAACTTTTTTTTTTTACATATTCATAAATATAAAAAACGATAAGAAATTTTTTTCCAGAAAAAATCCTTTAAACACATATTTAAAAGGTTAACCATTTTATTAAAGTCCAGCTTTCAATAAAATCTATTTTCAAATTAAAAATTATCAAAAACTACAAGCTCCTTAGAGTTTATTTTTTGTTATTTTGATTTACTTGTAATAGTTGGTAGCATGAGGTGCTGTTGGAGCATCGATTAACACGTTTCGGTTCAACTCAATCATCCGACCAAAAACTTTTGTAAATTCTTTTACCCACAATGCATTGTCGTGCGCAAATTGAAGAGCGTGTCGATGAGCAAACGAATGTTGACACGGATTTGTTTCGGAAGTTGGAGTGCAAGATACCGCTCCGTTTTCATCGGTTGGCTTGATAATCCAAGAGTTTGCCATATCTGAATTCAAAAGCAACGGTGTCCTTTCAGACTCAGGCAGTTTATCATTTGGTATTGGGTGACTTGGTAACTGCCACTGTCTTCTTGTTCCATTGATGGTTACTTGTATCCATGGTACAATATCAATAATCATTCTATAATAAGCATTGTCAAGAACACTTGTTGGAGCTAACGTGTTTGGACCCTGAGTAACTGTTGAAAATCTTTCATCAACAAAAGCTCCTTCAAAACCAGTGTTTTCCAACCTACATCTTCCTAACGTGTGTGCTCCTAAAAGGGCTACAGCTTCTCTAACGTTAAAGTCGAATTCGTCTTTAAAAAATTTAAAAGTTTTTTGCGTACCGTCAGTGCCAAATGGTGGTTCAACGCTTTGAACTTGATTAGGAGAGGTTTCACAATCTTCTCTGCCAACTTTAAAGTACTTTAATCCTAAGTATTTTACTGGAGCATCAACAGTTGACCTAGTTAGGGCAACCACAGCGGCTAAAGCGTAGAAATCTGCTCTGGAGATTTTTCCTTTATAAGATAAATCATATAAAGAATCAAGACGATCAGTTGTATGTTTCAAGCCTGCATTTCCCCTGTTTGTATGATCGATGCATCCATCACAATTGTTTTTGCCAATACAATCGTGAAATGCTAAACGAACGCAACCAGCAATCATCGGTAAGTCTCTGTTTACCTTAACAGATTCAATTAAAGTTAAAAGATCAGTTTTTGCTTTTTCGAAATCTTCAAATGTTGGTATAATTTGAATTGTTTCGATATATGTTAAAAGCAGCGTAACACACCAAAATCCAGTTGAGATGAGCATGGTTATGATATAAAATACGGCTAAAGATAACAATATTAATCACATAAAATAATTGTATAAAAAATTATTCTGAAAAAATTTCGTATCAATTATTTTAGTAACACTTTTAAGCTAAAATCATTTAAACCGGACAAGAAATTTTGATGTGCGCTACATGTGTATATACATGTATATATAGCCACACTAAATTTATTGGATGGTGCAGATGCTGGACATGTATGGTTATGGTATTTATATACTTAATTGGTCTAAGCATTACAGTCACATTTGGCCATATATAGTTACCACCTAAGTTGTATTAATACCATTACCCCATATGGCCCACCTTTACACCATAACGTTATATACATAATATATCTCATCAAATTTCTCGTTAGGAATAGAGATGTGAGAGTTATACTTATATAAATATAAAATGAATATTTATTATTTATGTCACAATTTTGATAATGATATATATAAAACTTTGATAATCTTACCGTTAACCTTTATTCTTTAACTTTTTATAGGTTTATATACTTTGTTGAACTTAGTAAATAGTATTTAAAAAAGTTTATAAGTTTTTTAATTAAAAAAGATCTTCTTCTTTTGTAGCGTTGTATTTAGATTTCGTTTTGGATGCTATTTATAGAAAACACAAGGTCATTAACAAAGAAAACTGGTAACGATTTCCAGACAAATTGAGGAAGTATTAGTAATAATTGAGGAAGTATTGGCACGATAACTTAAATAATCTTCTACAGTTTTAATTTAATCAAGGAAGTTGGTAATTAACTCAGTTTTACGCCTTTAATGTTAGTGCTTTATACATTTGTTATTTGCGCTCGGAAATCATTTTAAAGACGAGTTTTTTTGCGTTTTTTATCTGTATCTAGATTTCCGTAAAAGTGTTTGTATTTTATTTTGATAAAACATTCATAAATGGTTTTTTAGCATTTTGTTTATACCTGTTCTATATATGGATGCAAAAAAAAAGATTTCTGAAATTTCCAAGATGTTTTATAATGTTTTGATCTTGTTTATCCGCCAAAGATAAAATTCAACAACTTACTGTTCTCTTTTATTTTAGTCTAATTCTTAGCTTTTTTTGTTTGTTAAATAAACATTTTCTTCATAATTGAACTTTTTTCAATGAATAGGAAGTATGTAAATTTAATAAACTAAAAGCTCTTTTGGCCAAATCACTGTCTTTATCGTTACAAGTCACTATATAGTTTAATATCGTTACAAGTTATCACTATATTACTATAGATCATCTAGGTCAAATCGCTGTCTTAATTGCCAAAATTATTGCCAGCTAGTTGCTAGCTGATTTTCCACCGGTTTTTTTGTAATGTAATTTATAAATTGAAGTTTCACTTTTTTAATATTTGTTGTTATAAATAGAATTTTACAGATTAATTTTATTTGTTTCAAAAACTAATCGTACTGAGGATACTTAAGGAAAGCAATTTTTATAAAATTTGCAGTTATTTTAAAAATGCAATGGCACATAAGGTAAAAAGAAAAACGTGAGATGCATACAAAAATGTGAGATGCATACAGGCTTGGACTGGGCCGCCGGGATACCGGGAGATTATGGTGGGCCAGTTGCCATAAAAAAAGTTATATTTTTAGTTAAGATACATTTTGTTTTCCGTTGATTATTAGAATCAACGATAAATTAAAATGTAACTAAAATTATAACAAATAATTTGCAATGCCGCTGATGCTGTATTATTATTATCACCTAATGAGGCAGAGGCACATGATTATAAAATTAAAACGGTGGATAGTTTCAATAACAATACTGTCAATTCAACCTCTTACCCTAACTCTGACATTCAATATAAATTTAACAGTAATCAACGCGAACCAAGTGAAGAAACTCAAAACATTTTTAACTATTTTTTGTCTAAATGTTAAAATTAATTAACAGAACGTTTATTAATGAAACAATAAGCCTCGTCACTAGCTGACCTTAAAAAAAACACACAAAAATAGTTTTAGTCACATTTCTATCAAAAATGAATGTTAATAAAGTCATTGATGCAATGAAAACGTCATTAACAAACATGATTTTGGAAAACATTTGGAAGAAATACAGGATCCAATATGTAAAGAACTGTATATAAACGTGTTATAACGACAGCCCTTAAATTTAGTAATGGGTGACAATACTAAAAAAAACGGTTGAAATTGTTACCTTTTTTGGCGTTTAGAAAACATGTGCAGTTTTTTTTAAGGGAATCATATTTACGCTTCAATGTTTGGCGTGAATTTAGCAAAATAAAATATGTATCTGTAATCGGTGAAACCCTTTGAATAGCGAAAGAGCTATTAATAAGATATTCGAAAATTTCTTCATCAAAACCTCCGATCAAGAAACACAAGTTATTGATTTTTTGTTACAAACATTTTATGATATTTCTACATCAATCAAATTCAATAATGATGTCAGGTACAGAGTGAAAGTTCTTTTAGATTCCTTGACAAGTTTTGAATTTATTTTGACGGCATAATTATTTTTGAAAGTTTGTTTGAGCTCACAACGCCATTATCTGAATATTTTCAAACAACTAGAATGGATATACTACGAACCTATAAGATGGTTCAAGACAGTATCAATGAATTTAGCAATTTTGATTCCATTTTTCAAGCAGCTACAAATTTCTCAGAAACTTGCAAATAGTGAACTAGGAAAAAGGAATCTTGATACTAAAGTTCAGACTGGATTGAAAGAGAAGAAAATTAGAGCCAACCAACTACTAGACTAAATGTGAAAAAGATAAGTTTTGTATCAATGTTCACAACATGGAAAGGGATCAAGTAGTTTAAAACAGAGATTCTCTGAGCATGGTAGTCTATATGCTGATTTATCATGTTTAGATTCAAAATTTTGCAGAAGTTTTGAAAAATATAAATAATGTGACCCATTGCAGGACCTCAGTGGGTTTGCTCAGAAAATTTGATGCTAGTGTAACAAAAGACCAGCTTCAAACGGAATAATTGAGCTTTGCAAGGAAATGGTAAAGTTTCGAAATAATTCTTGAAGGTTAATATAATTTGCTATTTAACACGGAAGTGTCAAATAGCAAACTATATTTGACTTTGTCTCGGACAACATCCTGCATTCTAAATCCGTAGAATTTGAAACTATCTTTACAATCCCAGCAGTAGAATACAGCAACAACCACAGAAATAATTGCAAATCTTTTCAAAAATGTATTATTTGTTGTTAATTTGTTTTCCAGAAGTTCATTTTGTATTAGCTAGCGTATTGAAATTTGTTTCTGGCATACAAGTTGCTTCACAAGTTGCTTGTAAAAGGTCATTTTCAAAATTTAAATATATTTTGATCAAGTTAAAAAATTTGATGAGCCAATCAAGTTTACAATAATTCATGACGATATCTTGTGGAAAGGATCTTTTTCTAAGAATTATTAACACTGCAACCATTGATATTTTGGCATTGACTAGTCAAACGATGAAAAAATTGCTATGCTAGTCAACAGTGAATGGTAATTATTGTCTACTATTTCTAGACTCCAACTTACAGCAGTGTCTTAGAAATGTTTATTTTTTATTAATATTTAGACTGGGAAAATTTCTTTTTTATACATAAAATAACAAAAAATATTAAGAAGGAACTTAAAAAAAATATCCTTCCCTTATATAGGTAAATTTAGAAAAATAAGGGCGCCAATATATATATATATATATATATATATATATATATATATATATATATATATATATATATATATATATATATATATATATATATATATATATATATAAATATGATATGCATACAAAAATGTGAGATGCAAAAATGATTGAACAGGATCAGATGACAATGTTGATTTAATGAAAGAAAGTTAAAGCTATGATATGGTAAAGATATCATTATTTTACAAAGTTATGGGAAGCCGAACCTCATATGTTTCAAAGATACATCTAATGTTTAAAATTGGAAATGAGAAATGATAAAACGCAAGACAACATTAATAAATGGGAAAAGCTTATAAAAGCCACGTTAAAGTCTTTAAAGTTCAATACCAAAGTGTAACTAATCGAGTTCAGACACCAAATATCATTACAAAAACTTAATTAGTCTTTTTGGCTTTTTATGAGAATTTTAGTAGAAGACCAGCTAAAGCAATCTTTTTTTTTTTTTTTTTGCTATCATCATCATTATCTCGGTAACATTGTTTGAAACAGTTTCAATATTCTTTCAGATTCTGTATTTTAGATGGTTTATCTTCGGTCCATGTTGTTCATATAAAAAACACAAACATAGACCTTTTGGCTAGAGTTTGAATCATAATACATCATTGGTATAAAAACCTTACAGTTATTTTGAATACGTTCAAGGTATTTCATTCTTATTTAAAAATACAGCGTCTGATTACAGACTTACCTTAACAAATTATTTTTAAAAAATGCATCGTCTGGTTACAGACTTACCTTAACAAATTATTTTTAAAAACGAAAATTTCAGTTGCTTAACTATACTTTAATATTTGAACGATGACAATATTTTTGTCAATCAGGCAGAAAATTTAGCATTAAGACTTTATTTCAATAACCTATTGTTTTTTAGAAGCTTGTTGTACTTGAAAATATTTGAAAAGCTTCAAGACGGATATATCTAAAAAGCAATCTTCGGTATGCCGGTTTTATGGTCAGAAGTAGCAAAAGAGCAATGAATGCAAAAGCAGATACATGACCATAAAAACTGAAGATCTTTTACTTAACTCAGTGTGCATCAGTTTATGAAACATTTACTGTGTTTTTCAACAAATTATACTAACAGTCTTAACACACAGTTGTGGTAAAGTACGGCAAACAAGATATGGAAAAAATCTCAAAATTATGATTAAAAAACTTTGAATTTTAAAAAATTACTTGGTAAAGTTCCTTTACTTATTTTTTCAACCTAACAATCAAAAGAAAATATTATATTTATTTTGCTTTTAATATATATTTTTTTTTTTTTAGTAATCAAGGAGACTAATCGATCTTATCACAGAGTACCCATCGTAAAAATATTAAAAGCATTTAATCAGAAAGTTCTCTTCTCCGTATACAAAATTATTCCAGTGGGCATTATGCATTTTTTCAACGTTATTTGGACGTTTTTATTAAGTTTAAATAAAATAAATACAATTTGAAATTGTACTTATTTTTTAAAAATTAATTCAAGGGGTACTAAAGTGAGTAATACCTCGTGTATTGAGCGTTTTCTTATTAGCGAATACAATATCATTTAGTGAACGTTAGAATCATTTTTAATTTCGAACATTTCTTTAGTAAAAATTGCAAATTTCAAAAAAAAAAATTCAAAGCTTTTCAAATGTCAATTCGTAATCCTTGTATATCAATAAAGAATCTCTGTATGTAGCTTAATAATTTTTCCATTTGTTGCTTTACTACAACACATTAATTACAATGTTTCCAATAAAAAACGTTTTTAAAAATTTACATAATTAATAAGTGATAAAATAAAACAGTATAAGTACATACAAAACTTCAGCAATAAAATAAATTTTTGCTAACAATCTTCCAGCGGAATAATTAAAAAAAAAATAATGCAAAAATGAGATAATTGTGAAAATTACTAATCACAAAAAATTGCGTTAAGCTTTATTAAAAATAATGCAATATAAATATTTAGGGCTGATTAATAAATATCAACAAAATTTTTAATAAAAAAGGAAAATAGTAAAAAAATCTAAATAAGTTAATTTATTAACTCAAAACTTTTAAGTTGTTTTTAAAAAAGATATTTGAAATCTAGTATATCAAAGTCCATGTTTAGTAAATGCCGTTTCAAATCAGCCTTAAAACTTTCCAAAGTGCAGCTTAAAACAAAGATTTGTTTTTCATTTAAAAAATGAAGAAAATTTTTTCCAAACAAAAGTTCCCCGATATTGAATTTGGTACGAGCCTAATTTAAGATGGTTTATGGGAATGACAAAGTTGTTAACTGAAAATTTGGTAGGATATTCATGAGAGATTTCATTAAAGCAAGATTGAAATGTTACTGGAAATAACCTACATTTTGCTTTAAACATAAATAACATTACTTGATGAATATTGATCTTATAAATATTTAAAGCTCAAGCTGACGTATAAGAGGTTTGCAATGTGCATTCCTATTTGTCCTAAATATTATCCTGCAAGCATGTTTTTGTTTGGTATAATTTTTTTTGAGTTTAGTGTGATTAGTGCTACTCCATTAACACTATTTATCGTAACCAGTATGTATCTTTTAAACTTCCTGTTTTTGAACTGATATAAGAGTTATCAGAACATAAATTAATACCATTGTTTAAGTTATCTGTAATGTTACTATTTCCATTATGTAGCAAAAATAAATTACCGAGTTTTTGTTTCCTGTTAGAGCAATTAATGCTAAAAATATTTTTTGTAACATTAAAAGCTAGATCAGTATCGTCACGGTACAGTGCACCTTTTGTTAGTGGTTTAATAATATCAGATTTAATCTGAACCTTTTTTCTTAAAAAAAATAATTCTTCTTCCAGTTTTTTTATAAGTATCAGGTCAAATTCTGAAGAAACAACGTCATTATCAAATACTTGTTTATCACTAAAACTTGACTTAAATAAGGATTTTAGAAGTGATTTTGAAGCAGACTTTAAATTAGAAAATATTTCACTTTTAGAACTAAACTCATTTACCACATCAGTGAGCATATTTGGTTCTTTGGAACTCTGATTCTATGATTCTTTGATACTTTGGTTTACTTCTAAGCTTAATTGATTAAACTTTGTTATGGTACAACTATTAAAATCTATATGTTCGTTGAGAAATTAATCTAATTCTTCATTTATATCAATCGAATTTCCATTGATAGTTATAAAATCATCGCTTTTACCTTTATTAAAGTTTTCTGTGGTTTGCTTTGTTGTGTGCTTTTTTTGCAATATTGAATTATGATCCGATGGCGATCACAAATATTATCGAATATGTATTATAACTTATATTTTTAAGATCTTAACCGTTTTTACATTAACTATATTACTTATATTTTCTATATTTTCATATCTCAAAAACAACAACATCAAAACTCTATTTATACAAACAATTTCGTTCAATAACAAAAAACATTTATTAAACACTATTGTTCAAATAGTCGCCATTCAACTATTATTTAGTTCATTATAGCCATACTTGTTATAGCTATCGTGGTATTGGAATGTTGTTTTTTTTATGCTGATTCGGTTTTCTTCCGATCACTCTTTCCCTCTTTGATAGACTCTAGTCTATCAAACATTCTTAATTGTCTAACTCAAAAAGACACAATCTTGTAATTGGTCGTAAAAATTCTTTTTCGCCAATTTTAACTTTCACAACTCTTACACGTCCTAACCTTATGCATTCTACCAAGCGGCCAATGTCTTCAGGGTGTACCTGGAGAAACTACTAACACAGTATCATCTGTTTTTATTTTGCGTTTTTCTTGATTCCCTTTATATCTTTTAGATAAAGATGGAAACCATTCTCGCATCCACTGTTTCCAAAAATAACATAGTAGTCATAGTAGTCATGCACTCGACGCCAGCGTTTTTTAGGATGATAGCCTTTAGATTGAACTAAGTCAGGTGCGAATTGTCCTCCAACTTGCTCAATCAAAAAATGATTTGGAGTCAATGGAATATCATCTTTTATATCGGCACTCTGATATGCTAATGGAGTTCAAGAGTTCAATAAACTCTCAGCACCTGTAAATGCTGTACAGAGTTTTTCATCAGCTATATCGGCTTTTTTTGAGTATCCCAGTTCCTGCACGTTTGAAATAGACTATTGGTTAACATTATTTGCAATCCTATCCGGAATTACATCATTCCACTTAATTCCATCAATCTACAATTCTTGCATAATTATTTTTATTTGAACAATATGGTGCTAAAAAACCCAATTGATAGAACAACGTTGCCATTTTTTAAGCAAAATTCGTTTTGTATATACCGTATTTTCTTCCTCAGGTTCGGCAGTTGGATCCAGGTTTTGTTGGTACCTTTGGTCATCTTTATGTATTCCAATTTTTAAATACATTTCTGCTATATCACAAGCTAAAGCCACTGGGTATTTTTGAAATCTTAGCAGAAATTTTACAAGGTCTTGTTGAAGTTTTCGACCTTGATAAATAACATCATTAATTGATTTGCAATTATATTTTGCAGATCCATAAACGCAATTCTGAACTTTGTAGTTTATTTATTAGGACAGAGCATTGGAAAATGTGGTAAATACCAACCATCTCCAAAAGTATCCCATCTTTTGGTATTGCTTCATAATATTATTGTACTCTTCTCCAAGACTTTTGTTTTTCATTTGGCGTTTTTCCGTATTTTCATCTAGTCTGTTTAACGCCATTGTATAATTATTGTCCAGCTGTCTTTTATTTTTCCATGGTAATTTTAGCTCATATCTTCCGTTTTCTGTTTTTAGCGAATTAGTTACTGTATTAAGGGTGGTAAAGTCTTCTGGGCTTGTTATTGTTTTTCTAAATTGCATATCTTTGTCGCCTTCAATTTCCCATAACTTTTTAATGGTGTTCTTCTATTTCCTTTGTACTAGATGTTATTTTCGTAAAATGGGTTTAAAGAGATCCACCAGTACCGCCAATACATGTCCATCCAAGCGGTGTAAGTCGAGCCACTGGTTAATTAAATCTTCCTTTTACTTCCTTAATTGCCAAGTGCAGCTCAGCATAGTCAACACACATTAGAATGTCAATTTTTGGTTTTCGTGCAATATTTGGGAATTCCATTTTTCTTATATGTTTCCAACTTTTTGAAAAATTTGCCCAATGAACTACTTTAAAGTTTCCTGTTATATTATTAACTGTAAAAGCTTCACTGTAATTTTTGTTTCTCCACTCAACAATTCCAACTGGAATTCCACCGGTATCGTTTTGAAAGAATCAATTTTTCCATTTATCATGTTTAAAGTTACCTTTTCAGTTTTACCTTGCAGTGACAAATTAGCTGCTAAATCAGAGTTCAAATACATTTTGGCACTTCCATTGTTAAGCAATGCGTTTACCACAACTTTTTTATTTCCATTACAAAGAATAACTGGCACCGCTCTAAAAGATATGCAGTTCATGACGTGTTTTAAATTTTTTTTTTTTTTTTTTCCAGAATAATATGTACAAGGTAAATTTACATTGAATTTATTACTGGTAGGACTTCCAGAAGATCACACGATCTTATCATGAAGCCCTTTACAATCTATATTAAGAGTCAAAATACATAAATTTACAAATATTTAAAACAATATTTAAATGCGTTTATATATTATAATACTCTTTAGATGTTAAGTAAGTTTTAACAATATTTTATAATATATGTGAATATATGTATAATATTTCTCAATATTTAATATTATGCAAAAACAAACAAACAAACAAAAAAAGCAAACAAAAAATCGAAAAATTACACCAGTTTTCATCAGTATATATGTAATGTCAATATATAATATATAATATGTTAACTAAAAAATACTGTCGTTCAGATTACAATTCCTTAATTATTTTGTGGAATAGGTAATAATTTAAAAATATAAAAATATGTTATTAATTGAAAAAATTACTTCTTTTAGTTTTCTTTTAAAAGAAAAATAATTTCAATTATGCAAAAAATCAAAATGTTTTAAAACTATTTTGTTCCATAAAAAGGCTCCACGGTATTGAATGCAAGATTTGCCTATATTTGATTGAAAAATTGGTTGTTGGATATGTTTATTATTTCTTAATATATATTTATTTTTTTCTTTCATTGAATATAACTTATGAAAAGAAACAGGACAAGTATTAATTTTGCATTTAAACATAAAACAAAGAACGTTAAATATATTTGCTTCGTAAATATTAAGAATATTCATGTTTAATAATAAAGGCCTGGCATGAGTAAAACAATCTTTAAAATTAATAAGACGTGCTACATGATTCTGTTGACAAAGCAAAGGCTTTAACTTGATTTTTTTGGTACTACCCCAGGCAATATTAGCATAGTTAATATGGCAGTGAATTAATGAGTAATATAGTTGAATTAAAGTATGTTTATTTAAAATGCTTCTTGTTTTATATAGAATCCCAATACTTTTTGCAATTTTATTATTTAGATTTCCAATGTGGTTTTTCCATGAAAGATTTTCATCCACAATAATTCCTAAAACTTTAGTATAAATTACTCTTTTTATATTAATTTTATCAATGAAAAGCGGCGGCATTTCACTTGGTAGTATATGCTTTTTATAAGCTGAATGAAAAAGAATCCACTTAGTTTTTTCAATATTAAGTGAAAGCTTATTTAATTTAAACCAGTCAGATATTTTCTTTAGTTCTACATTCATGTCATTAAATAAGTTATTGATGTCATTTCGGGATAAGAAAAGATTAGTATCGTCAGCATACATTATTGTCATTAAATTAGAAGTTTTATAGAGGTCATTAATACAAATTAGAAATAACTGTGGTCTAAGTATGGAACCCTGGGGGACTCCACAGGATATATCTAAAGCAGTAGTTGTTGAGTGTGTATCAATATGCATAAATTGTTTACGATTATTTACGTAACTTTTTAATAACATTAAGACTTTACCAGTGATACCGTAATGTTCTAATTTATTTAATAGAATGCCGTGATCAATAGTATCAAAAGCTTTAGATAGGTCTATAAAAATACCTAAAGTAAATTGTGATTTTTCGAAGGAGTCAGTAATAATTCTTGTGAGTTGAAGTACTGCGTGTTCTGTAAAGTTATTTTTTTTGAAACCGTACTGATTGTTGTAAAGTATATTATTTTCAGAGAGATGATTAAAAATTCGATCAAATAAAATTCTTTCAAGAATTTTGGAAAAAATTAACAAAACCGAAATGGGACGATAATTCCCAATATTTGTTAGTTCAGCACCTTTATATATAGGGGTTACTTTTGCAACCTTCATTTGGGCCGGAAAAATTCCTTGATTTGTTGAACAATTAAGAACTTTAAATAGAGTATTCTTGATACTATCGTATGACTTAATAACAATGTTTCTTTTTAAATCATCAGGGCCAATTGCTTTATTAGGCTTAAGCATTTTAAAAGCATTTTCAAATTTTGAAAATGATAGTTCAAAGGCACTTAGACAAAAGCTTAAAGGAAATTTATAATTATTGATTGGATTTATCATATTTGGAAAGTTTTTTGAAAGATTAGGTCTAACAGAAACAAAGAATATATTTAGTTCATTTGCTATTTCTTTAGAATCATCTATTATTTTATCATCAATTTTAATAGCTTTAGGTAAACACAATTTTAAGTTTTGTTTGCCCGTGATTTCACTTATAATTTGCTAAGTGTTTTTTAAGTATTTTATATAAAATTTTTGCTTAATTTTTGAGGACTTTCTGAGGTCTTTATTATTCCACGGTGATTTAAGGCTTTTATTTGATTTAATTATTTTGATTTTCGGGAAATTTGCGTCATAGATATCATAAAATGTTTCGTAGAATGTGTTATAGACTACGTTTGCTTCTAATGTAGAGTCGATATTTTTCCAGTTAAGTAGGGATAGTTGATCGTTAAATGATTCAATATTTGATTCAATGAAAATTTGTTTTTGTTGTTGTATTATTTCGGTAACAAGATTTAGAGAAAAGAAAATAGGGAAGTGATCAGACACGTCATTTTTTATTATACCTATTTTAAGTGAATTGTTAAAGATATCAGTTGTTATTATGTTATCTATTACAGAAGTTGATGTTTCTGTTACTCTTGTTGGTCTGTTTATTAATAGAATAGCGCCGTTCTGAAATAAACCGTCATAAAATGTTTTTATGTTGTTATTAGTTTGATATTCAAAACAATTTATATTTATGTCTCCAATTAAATAGTTAAGTTTTTTTTCCTTTAAAACTTTTCTTAAAATATTATTAAATAAGAATGTATTGAAATTTTCTATTACGCCAGATCGCGGGCGATAACAGCAACTCAAAAGAATATTTTTGGTGTTACTAGTCTTAATCTCTATTGTTAAGACTTCGCTATTGTCATCAGAGTTATACTGCAAATTTTCTTTTATATATAAAAAAGTACACCACCGCCTCGTTTTTTTGATTTTCGTGCTAGCGGGATCATTTTAAAGTCTCCCAGGTGGAGAATTAAGTAAGATTTGGGGTCATCAGAGTCACACCAAGTTTCAGTTAAGCATATTATGCTAAAAATATTTGAAGTTTCTTTTACAATGTTACATAAATTGTCAAAGTTTTTTTTTAAAGCTTCTAATATTAAAATGAACAACATTAAAATGATCCCGTTGTAAAAATTCTTTTATTTCCTTGTTATAAAAATACAAGCATTTACTTTGCAATGCTACTGAATCATTAAAGTAATTTATGTCTGGATCTGAATCAATGTCAATAACTAAATCATTTGTTTCAAATAAATTACATGAGATTGATTCAAAATTGGTTGGGTAATTAGAATCCATTTTAATTTTTATAACTATTTGATAGAAAAATTTTTTTTTTTTTTTTTTTTTGAAAATCAAAAATCACGAGTAATAAGTTTATTATAAACTACCTTAGCAAATTTACCTTTTGATCTTAAATTGTTTGCTTCTTAAATAGTCGTTTTCTTATTTCAATCATTTTGTCGCTAAAGTCTTCATTGACGTAAAGCTTCTCGTTCCATAGTTTTAGTTTAATAAATCGATCCAACACTGCAGTTTTATCTTTGTAATTAAAAAACTTCGCTACAATTGTTCTACTTTTCTTTCCATCAGAAGCTTTTCTTCCCGTTCTATGGGCTCTTTCGATTTCTACATCATTTGTAAACCCAAGTTTTGATTTTAAAAATACCTGAACTTTTCTTTCACTTTCTTCCCATGTCTTATTCGGTTCTTCTTCAATTCCTGTGAATCTTAAATTACTTCGCCTGCTTCGATCTTCTAATTCTGTAAGTTTATCTTCAATGTCACTATTTTTTAGGTTGGTACAATTTTCGTTTAAGCTGTGACTTTGTTTAGCTACTGTGTTTGTTTTCTTTTTTTGTTCTGCAAGTTCGATGTTAATGCTATCGTATTTTACACTTATAAATTCAATAGTTTTTTTCAATTTGCAAACTTCTTTTTTTAGATTACTGTTTTCTTCTTGCATGCTAATTATTCTATGTTCCATTTTATCAAATTTGTCATTGAAAATTTTTAATAATGTGTTTTCATGAATTTCTAACATATCTCTAATTTGTACAACAGTGTATTTTGCCATATTTTTTTTTTTTTCAAATTTTTTTTTTTTTTTAAAGAGCTTTTAAAAACGCGTCCGTTCTCTTCAATAGATTAGCTTCGAGATATAACTGTGAAAATTTTCTTTTATTGTGTTTTTTTCTTTAAAGTCTCCAGATATTGTTTCATTTAGATGTCTTTTCTTGTGAAGCAAACAATTATGAGTATCTGTACAGCCGTCAATCTCACAAATTCTTGTGTTCCTGCATTCTTTTGACGAATAGTTAGAATTCAAACCTCTGAAGCAGAGTTTATTTTTCTTATCTTTCTCCCATCTTTCTTTAATATTTTGATTTTGAAACGTTTGACACTCCCATATTTTATGATCATTTTGCAAACAGAAAATTTCTGTATCCAATTTATTTATTTTTTTTGTCACTGTTACCAAAGTAAGAATTTCCTTCATGTGCTTTGCTTCCAATAGTTTTTTTTAAAACATGCAGAGTTTTCATTGCTGTAATTTGAAAATCTGCTTCTTCAACAATAAACTTTTGTAGAGATTCAAGATTTACGTTTAATTTGTTCTCATACATCGTTTGTATTTTATTAACATTATCTGTGGAACCTTTTTTTGCAGTTGATGGTACAATGTCTCATCGCCAAGTTCTTCTGTTCTGATTGCTTCTTTTAAGTTTATTACTGCCACATCTAACAAATCCACAAAAATTTCAACGTTTCTTGGATTATTTTCCCTCATAAGTTTAAAGTTGCTCAATTCATCCAAATACATAAGAACTTTTCTCCTTGTTTCGCCATATTTTCTCCAAACTCTTTCTTTCGCAATTTCATATATAAATGACAAATGCCCAAGTCCTTCAATTTTTTTTAATGCGTCTCCACATAAATATTGACGTCACTGAAAAATTTATATTCAGCTATCGCTGGGGCTTGATCAATACATGCGTAGAATGAAGCTTTCCGATGTTTATAGTTCTTTTTATTGCCATTAAACATTGGTAGACGCGTTTTAGTTGTTTCCATTAATCATGTCCAACTTTTGATCCAAATCAATTATTTCATTTTCCATTTTACGCATGATATGCGTTGGTATATATATATATATACTATATATATATATATATATATATATATATATATATATATATATATATATATATATATATATATATATATATACTATATATATATATATATATATATATATATATATATATATATATATATATATATATATATATATATATATATATATATATATATATATATATATAGTATATAGGTATTATATATATATATAATACCTATATACTATATATAATACCTATATACTATATATATATATATATATATATATATATATATATATATATATATATATATATATATATATATATATAGTATATAGGTATTATATATAGTATATATGTATTTTATATATATATATATATATAATACCTATATATTATATATATATATATATATATATATATATATATATATATATATATATATATATAATACCTATATATTATATATATATATATATACATATATATATATATATATATATATATATATATATATATATATATATATATATATATATATATATATATATATATTTGATTTATGTGTTGTTGTTTTTTTGACAAAAATGTAACTTTTATAACATTTTTTTTTTTTAATTTACAAAGTACGTTTTGTAAAAAATATAAAAGTTATTATAAAGATTTCTTCACAATTGATTTATTATTTCTACTAATTTTTTTTTTCAATTATTTCTACTAATTTTTTTTTTTCAATAGTTGCTGTTTTTCAAGACCTATATAGGCTGTTTTTTTTAAAAAAGACATTTGTGGTAATATTCAGTAGCTCTTTTCACCTAGAAAAAAAGTGAGTTTTTGCTTTAGTTTATTATGCAAACTATTATTTGCGACCAGCCTAAATTTTTAGCTTAAAATTCCCAAAACAAATTGTAAAAAAGTTTCTATAACTTTGTACTTAATAATATAATAATTATTTTTGAAGCTTTTGTCAATTTACCACGGTATGTAAACTGAATGCAACTTGAAAATAGAACCTAAATTCTTACTTTTTAATTGTTTTTGAGAAAATAAATCAGCAAATAAATCACATTATATAAATTTTTTATATTATATGGCTGATACATTATTAGAAATAATAAAATTGAAATCAAAAGAATTCTAATCGACGTTTAAACAATAGGAAAAAGTTTTTATTAATATTAGTGGAAATTTTAAAATGTTTAATTGGAAAAAGGTGAAAAAGATATAGAAGAATTGAAATTTAGCTTAAATTTTCATGAATAATTAATTGATAAAAAAGTTAGAAAAGCAAAGATTTGCATTAAAGAAGAAATTTCAGAAGCTATAAGCTTGCAAAAACGATTAAAGGAGATGGAAGATTGATGAAGACGTTGCAATTTGAGAGTAGATCGAATTAATGAAAATGATGGTGAAAGCTGGGAAGAAGCTAACTAAAAGGTAAAAAAAAGTAGAAGCAAAAAGTAATTAATAAAAAGTCCTCAGTCCTAGTTCTCAGTCATTGTTATTTTAAGGGTTATAAAAATCTACTTCTAGGATTATTAAAACTTTCGTATTTGAGACAAATGTTCAGATTATAGGATATATTCAGATTAGTCTTTTTATATGATTTCCATTCTATTTCAATTCTTTTTTTTTTGTATTTTTAGAAATTCCTTTGATCTTTTAAGAACTTATGAAATCTAATTATGTTGACAGATTATCTATGAGAAAATTGTTAATTACTTTAATTAACAATTTTCTCATAGATAAAATTGTTAATTAAAGTAATTAACAAAATTTATCAAAATAGATGGTAGTATGTTTAAATCTTATGATTAGAAGCATTGAATTTTTTTTATTTTGTTTTTTTACATAAAAGTTTAGTTTACTTTTTTTGTCATAGTAAAAAAAAAAAACTATTACAAATACAAACAAGGTTTCTGAAAGAATACCGTACTGATATTATCGTCAGAAACTTTTAAAAAACTATGAATATAATCAACTGAAAAAATAATAATAAAAAATAGATAAGATAAAACGTAATTTACAATTTAAAAAAATTAATAAGGAAATTTAAGGTAATAAAGTTGAGTTAGACTTTTTTTATACAAATATGTTCTTTATATAAATTCTGATGTTTTGGAAATTTTTGAGTCAATAAAGTCAATATGCAGTTTTCATGTTTTTATCAAGAAAAATACCTTTTACGTCATCAATAAAAGATCGGGCAAACTTAGAGGTAAATAAGCTTTTTTTGAGACTAGATTTTATTTTATTATTTTTTCAGACTGGTTTTTATTATTGTAAGTTGTAAATTATATTTTACTTATATTATACTATATATTATAACTCACAAATAATAACAACAACAACAATAAATGTTTTGGGACAGCCAATAACTTTTTGGTGTATAGTTTTTGTAAATGAAAAACTTTTCATCAAAGCAAAATATAATATGTTTCTTTCTTACCAACTTTTGTTTTTCAGTGAAATCTTTAAAATCATAGTTTGAAGTTTATCTAAAGTTTTCACTAAGTATCTTATATATTTTTTTCTCAATAAAGAAACATTATTTTATTTAAAACTTTTCAACAACAAACTTGTCTCAAAACAATCAGCGTGCTCTTTAAAAAAAAATTTAAAATTAAGTTTTGCCCAAATAAGAAGTGGAATAATCGATAAACAACATCCACACTTTTTATTACTTCCTGTACCCACTTGGTATGTTATTAATGAGTCACCCATACCCGCTGCTTTCTCAAGCTAATCCTTCCCTATCTGATAAAATTGGTAAACAAGTAAAAATACTCGATAAATTACAGTTGGCATAACTCTTCCTTCCTGAATTTGTTGTCCTAAAATTTAGCGTTCATTATTATTTTCATGTTTTGCATTATTATAAATTATAGTTGATAGATTTTTAATTTATTTTTGAAGGGTAAATTTTATTACATAGTTTGTGTTGAAATGAAGCATTTGTTTTTTAAGCAATTTTTTTATTACGTTTTTATTACTTTTTTGATACTGAAATTTTCCAAAGGTTTAAAATAATAAAAATATGCGTAACATACAGGGGTGGCCCCAGCATTTTTTGGTCATCGAGATATCTAACTTCCAGACATGGAGCAAACTCCAAACATTTATATGTTTCTACTAATGTCAAATTGATTTGCAAAAAAATGCGATGATTGGAACCTGGGAACAAAAAAGCCCCTAAAATTTAGCCCCCTGCCCCAAACGTGAGAGCAACAAGTTGATAAAATATTTTCAAGTAGACTTATATTCATCGATAAATTTTAAATTTCATCGTAAAATATTTTAGCGTTCAAAAAAAAATGACCATAGAGGAGGTTACAAATTTTTTATGGTCATAATTTTTAAACTCTAAGAAACTATGAAACTTAAACTACTATGAAACTTAAAATTTCTCAATGAATATAAGTCTAGTTGAAAATAGTACAAAAAATATTTAATCAACTTGTTGCTCTCACGTTTGGGGCAGGAGGGCTAAAAATTTTTTTTTTTTTGTTCCAATCATTGCAAATTTTTGCAAAGCATCCTTATTTGACATATGTATAAACATATAAATGTTTGGAGTTGGCCCCATGTCTGGAAGTTACTATCTCGAAGACCAAAAAAATGCTGGCCCACTCCTGGTAGCAAGTATATAAACAGCAAAATATTTTTGAAAACATTCATAATAATCAAATTGTAGAACGAAATGTATTTGTCAACCTAACTTAATGAAAGCGATATTTTGCGATACAGTTTAATAGTAAAAGTAGTTAGATAAAAACCCATCAAGCATACGCATGATTAGAGTTTGTCACTTTTCAAATATTTTTAAGCCTAAATAGATTTCACGAATAAATATTTGTTCATTCAAACATTTTATATCTAACGGATTTCTTTTAATCTGTTTTAGTTATAGATATACTCGTATGTTAGCAAGAATGTTGATATACTCGTATGTTAGCAAGAATGTTGATAAACGAGTATGTTAGCAAGAATGTTGATATATTCGTATGTTAGCAAGAATGTTGGAATAAGCAGAATTTATTTAGCTCTGCATAACTTTAAGTTTTTAATTTTTTAGTTTGTAAAATAAATTATAGTTAATTTGCCAGCACAAATCTTTTTAAGATTGCTTGCTTTTTCTTAATAGATTTTCTTAATACTTTTAACATTTAGAAAAATTTAAAAAAATGAAAAGCTCTAAATGACTTAAATACATTATTTAAGATAAAATACGAAAAATAAAAAAAAATAAATTAAGAAATCAAAAAAATCAAAAGAATCAACAATTATGATTTACAGTAAATTTTGACTTTCATCTGAAAAATATAAAATTACTTTGAAAAAAGTTCGTGCGTATGGTTTTGACGAATATATCTGCCGGTGGATAAATGCAATCCTATCTAATTGAAAACAACGAGTTATTATAGAAAACTCAGAACCCGACTGGCTGAACGTCCTCAGTGGTGTACCTCAGGGTTCATGTATTGGACCATTACTATTCCTCATTTTTATTAATGATATGCCTCATCTACTCAATCACCATTGCAAACTTTATGCTAATGACACCAAAATTATAGCGATTATAAAAAAATTCCTCTGACCTGCAGCGATTACAAATCATCAATAAAGTAGTTGACTGAGCTGACATTAATAAAGTAGTTGACTGAGCGACATCAATAAAGTAGTTGACTGAGCTGATACTTGGTCAATGAGCTTTAATTTAGAAAAATGCAATTATATGATTTTTAACAAGCATCGTCGCACACAACAGTTAAACAACAAAACTTTTGTTGATGATAAATTTAATGATCCTTGCTTCCAACTAACAATGACTGACAAAACTAGCTTTTCTCACATTCTTAAAGAGATCAACTCTGAACGTGATCTTGGTGTTGTTGTTTACAATTGGTTTTTGTGGAACAATCAAGTAGCAAAAGCTATTTCAAATTCATATACTGTTCTTGAAATTCTTAGACGCGCTTTAAAACATTAATCTCTTGAAATTTTCTGCGTCCTTTACTGCTCTTATGTAAGGCCTCATTTGGAGTATTGCTCAGCAGCATGTGGACCCTTTTCAATTGAAAATATAAAAGTTCTTGAGGCTGTTCAAAATTGAGCCACAAAACTTGTCCCAAATCTGCGAACCATAAAAGCCAAGGAACGCTGCTCAGCTATTGGTACCCAATCACTTGAAAATCGAAGGGGTTGAAGTAATCTTATACAATATTTTAATATTTATTATGGCATAAGTAAAGTTAAACGGATCGAATCACCATCTCCTGCTCCTGCACCTGCGCAACCTGGACCAGCCAGTGGTCATAGGGTTTTTTTTTTTTTTTTTTTTACAACTTTAATAAATTTACACATCGTTACGTTATAACTACATGACATAATATAATCTCACGTAAAAATATAAGATAATAATACCACGTATAACATAGCATAATAAAAATTGGTTTAACAAGTATATCTAAGTATAGCTTAAATTAATAGTGTTTCTTATCATAAATGTTACCAGTATTTTTAAAAAATAAAAGAATAAAAATAAGAAAAGAAAAAAAAAGACACGAAATTTTTTTAGTACTTCAGATATATACCTGTTGTTGTAAAGGAAAACTCATAGAAGTCTATGAAGACTTATCATCGAGTACCTCTTTAAAAGGTTAAATAAAGTCTATTTTATTTTTATATATAGTCAAAAGTTGTTAAACAATATACAATCAGTGATACACATAAATATTTTAATATAAATTTTAATATAAAGTTTAATACATGTCGATATAATTGTTGGTATTAAGTATGAGGTGTTTTATTTTTCAAGTTGGCAGCATTATTTAATACTTTAAGTTCTATATTTTTGGATATGATTTTGTTATATAGGTACGGACCCCGGTAGGAAATAGAAAACCGTGAGAACTTTGTTGTTCTTTTGGGCAGTGTGAAGTTGCCTGTTGCTCTTGTCATATACCTATTAGAGTTTACTTGAAAGAAGTTTACTTGAAATCTAAGAAATGCAATGGGACTAGTCCAAGTTTGTATTTAACCATAAATAGAACATTTTGGTAGATGTTGATTTGGTAAACATTTAGTGCATTCAAGGTTTATAGTAAGGGTTCAGCATGGGTCAGTTTATCTTTATTATAAACTAATCTTGATCCATGTTTTTGACTTATGTAAATAGTACTCAATTTTTCACGGTTTTCTTATGTTGTTAACTAGATCTAGGATTGCGTGTTCAGTTGAATATTGTTTTTGGAAACCAAATTGCTTTTTATTTAGAATTCTATTTTGGATTAAATACTCATATAATCTGTTATAGATTATTCTTTCGAGAAGCTTAGAAAAGATAGGGAGTACCGAGATAGGTCTATAGTTATTAATTAAGTATGATTCACCTGTTTTAAATATTGGTACTACTTTAGCTACTTTTAACTTGTCCGGTACAGCTCCCGTTTTAATCGAAGACTTAAAAATTTCAAATATAGGTTTATTTATTGTTGTAAAGACATTTGCCACTACCCTACCACAGATATCATCTATACCTGGAGTTTTATTTAATTTTAAGGAATTTAGAGCAACATTAAGTTCTTGTTAGTTTAGTTCTTTGTATTTTAGTTCGCTTTGGATATCACTTAGGTATGATTTAAATAAATTATTAGGAGACTTAATTTTTGAGGCAAGATTATGGCCAATATTTACAAAAAATTCGTTGGATTTTTCAGCAATCGTATTTTTGTCACTGTACTCTATATTGTCTATGATGATTTGAGCAGGTAAACTATTTGATTTAACTTTTTTGTTCCCAAATATTTCTTTTATTGTATTCCATGTTTTTTTAATGTCACAAGTTGCATTTTTTATTTGGTTAGCGTAGTAATTTTTCTTCAAACTTTTTTTTATTTTTTCAAATAAATTTTTGTATTGTTTGTAAGTATTTAGATTTTTTTTCATTTCTATTTTTAAAATACTTGATGTAAAGTTTTCGTTTTTTTTTTTTTGAAGATTTTTTTATACCTCTAGTAATCCATGGACATTGTAACTATTTTACTTTTAATTCTTGTTCTATTATAGGGAAGTGATTATCATAGTGCTTTTAGAAAATTTCTATAAATTCATTATAAGCAGAGTTGGTATGCCCAAGGTTGCATTCTTGGTAAATCCTGTCCCACCTCACTGCCGATAGTGAGTCTTTAAACTGTTGAATAGTAAAATTATTAATTTTTCGTTTATAGACTTTGATTTTAGAGTTATTATTTTTTGTATCTTGAAAAAAGGAAAAGTATATCGGAAAGTGATCGGATATATCCGTTTTGATTACACCTGCTTTTAATGAAGAATCATAAAATGAATTAGTCAAAATGTTGTCTATTGCAGTGATTGAGTTTAATGTTACCCGGGTTGGTTTGTTCATTATAGGAAAGATGAAGTGTTGAAACATATCGTCAAAAAAAATTTTGGTTACAGCATCTTCATTATATTGTAGACAGTTTATATTTATGTCACCAATACAGAATAATATTTTGTGCTCTTCGTCATTTTTTAGAAATATTTGTTTTAGGTGATTTGAAAAGTTTTTTATATCACCTTCGGGTGGTCTGTAACAGGTGGGCACTATTACATTTTTCATTTTTTGTTTATTATTTCAATTGTAAATTTTCGGCATCATTATCGGCATCGAAACATCGTCTCTAATTTTAGTTGTCAGATCATTATGAATGTATGTCATAATTCCACCTCCTCGTTTTTGAATTTTTTGCTCATAAGATAATAGTTTGTAGTTTGGAATTATTAGGTTTGAATTTATTCTGGATGATTCGTCAGAATACCAAGTTTCTGTTAAGCAAATCATGCTGAACAAATAATTACATTCTATAAGAAAATGCTTTAGTTTGTCAATATTGTTAATTATACTTCTTATATTTAAGTGTATCACTGTAAAGTTACTATTTAATGATTTTAATTCATTTTTAAAAGTTTTTAATTCAAAAAAGCGCGACTTAAATTTATTTTCATTAAAAAAATGCAAATCTAGATCGTAAGATTTATTAAGAAAAAAGTTATTAGCAGATTTGAAAACATTAATGTGTTGCGTTTCGTAATCTATTGTTTGTTTAGTCTTTAGTTGAGAAAATTAAACTAACGTAAAAAAATTTTCTTAATTTTACGCAAAAATTTTCTTACTTCCTGAATTCCTGAATGGGTTTCCCCATCGCATTCGGGCACCAAGAATTATTAAATGTGTAGCCCGCAAAACTTTTTTATGTAACCGTGTGGCAGTTGATTGGAATGCACTACCACCAGATATCATTAACTTTGGTAGAAATATACCACATATTGTCAACATTAACACTTTCAAAAAAAAGTTTGACAGATTTTTTGGCTCACTTCCAAAAAAAACTCTATGATCGGTACTTCTGTTTCTCGCTGTTTTTAAATTAAGATCCCAACAGCTGATTATAAAATAATATCGCAAAAAAAAAATAGCAATGGTTGACAAGAGATAAAGTTCTGCGGATGAAATTGTTACTTTAAAATATAACATAAATGTTTTTAAAAGTTAGATTGAAACAATTACTTAACATTAATGCAAGGCACACTAAACAATAAGTTATACAATTGCCTGATTCCTGCTTATTAACAAAAAGTATATTAGTATATAGTCTTGACTAGGTATATTCAAAACATTTTTAAGAACACAATCAATACTGTTAATACTTTGATACTCTAAAGTTATTGATATAACCAGATCACCCACCAGCCTACCACAGAGTTCAATACAATTTAGTACCCGATTTCAGAATCATTAATCTTTAGAACTTTTATTAAGATATATCATAACGAGTCACTACCAAGAAGACACAAACGTAAATATATTTAAGTCAAAATGATCCAGTGTTTGTCATTTTAGGCCAAAAACAATGTGATAAAAGTTTTTATTTAAACCAGCATATTAAACAAGAAAAGATACAAGACTAGACAACCGTAATTTTTGCTTACCACTAAAGTCTTTGTGTATGAGACTTCTGCAAGAATTAGTCAGAACCAGTTATCTTTCCAGGATGTTTATTTTAGCCTTTACCTAAAAATGCAAAGTCACATAAAGCATTAGAAAATACGCCAGGTATTGAATTTCTACCAGTTGCAGAGCTACCATGATGACTCTGATCTTGACCTGATTTGAAAAAACATCAGGAACTATAAAAGCATAAAATACCAGAAACTACACGAAACTATATAAACTACTTTAAAGTATCAAGAACTACATAAGAACCAAAGACTATATGAAATACCAGGAGATATTTAATACTAGGAACTTTTCGGAGCAATGGTTAAAAAGCGCTAACCATATATGCGGCAGTGTGATCATCCTTATTAAATTTAAATAGATTAACAAAAATTAGCCATTTAACTGTTTAAAAATGTTGACACTCTTCTGCTAAGAACTCTTTCCATTAGAAACTGTCATGGTCTTCCATTAGGAACTCCGCAAATTAACAGAAACTATTGAAAATAACGGAAGTTATATAAAGTGTTAAGAACAACATAGAATATCTGGAACTTTATGAAGTATGAGGAATCATACTTAACACAACTGTTGTAAGCTTTTTAAACAAATGTTACCAAATTTTAAAACTTTTGCAAAATCTAATTTCTTTAGAAAAAGTTTATAAATGCTATTAGGCATTTATAAACTATATATATAAGATAAAAAATTGTTAGTCTCTGTGTTTCATATATATATATATATATATATATATATATATATATATATATATATATATATATATATATATATATATATATATATATATATATATATATATATATATATATATATATTTATATATATATATATATATATGTATATATATATATATATATATATATATATATATATATATATATATATATATATATATATATATATATATATGTATACATAAATGTATATGTATATATATACATATATGTATATATATGTAAATATATATATATATATATATATATATATATATATTTATATATATTTATATATATATATATATATATATATATATATATATATATATATATATATATATATATATATATATATATATATATATATGTATATATATATATATATATATATATATATGTATATATATAATTGATAAAAAATATCATTAAATAGCATTGTATATTATTTTCATTATTTAATAGTCACTATTAAATAATAAAAATATTATATAACCGAACATGATGTTTTTTATCAATTAAATATAAAATACATTATTAACGACGATGTAACTTAAACAATATATATATATATATATATATATATATATAAATATATATATATATATATATATATATATATATATATATATATATATATATATATATATATATATATATATAATCGTTTACCTGCCGATACCCATGGTAAATTAATTAGGCCCCAGGTTATTAAGTATTATTATTCAAATAAAATTTAAGGTATTAAAATTGCATTTATAAGTTATGCTTTTAAAATTTATAGCGTTAATTCGATGTTATTTTTTTTGGAATAAATTTAACTTTCTAAAAAAAAAATTTTTTCCTAAAGAAATTAAGCTTTTCGATAACTTCACTTTCGAAATTAATTTAGCTTATCAAATATCTATTGGTTTTTTTCTCGAAATTAATTGCACACTTCGAAATTCTTTCTTTTTCGTTCGAAATTAATTTGACTTTTTAAAATACATTTTTTTTTTTCGAAGTTAATTTGACTTTTCAAAACTCTTTTTTTTCTTTCGAAATTAATATCACTTTTCGAAATACACTTTTTTTTTCGAAATTAATTTCACATTTCGAAATTCTTTTTTTCCTTTCGAAATAAATTTCCTTTTTCGAAATCCACCTTTTTATTTCGAAATTAATTTCACATTTCTAAATTACTTTTTTTTTTCGAAATTAATATGGCTAGTTCGATTATTATCGAAAGTTTTTTTAGATTTCGAAAAAAAAGAAGTATTTCGATAACGTTTTAACCGAAAATTTTCGAAAATTGCAATTTCGATAATGAACCCTAATTAAGATGACAAATCTTTCGGGGGGAAGGGGAATTTTTAATTTAGTTTTTTAGCATAAATAAATCACTAACAAATAATATCATTATATTAAATAAGATTATAGTTGTTTGGAGGGTTTAGGAAGATGTAGAGGATATGCCCCACACACACTTTTTCCATATTTTTTAAATGTAAAAGTACGGAGTCGCGGTCCTTCCATTATGTTTTTGTTTGTGTTTTGTTTAAGTTAAAAAATGACATCTATATAACAGTGTGTAAAAAAATTTTGTTAATATTATTAACTTATTACATTATATTATTAAAAAAAAAATGGGTAAAGATATCAGATCAAAATATAAGTTTTTTTTATAAATGATTTTATTAAAGTCTCTAATATAGAAAATACTCTCTCAACTTATAGAGAACAAGTTCTGCAAATTTACTCTGTATGCAATTTAAAAATAAAAAGTAAAATTTTTTATTTTTAAATTGTATACAAAAGCCGGACAGATTTTCAACTCCCTTTGAACTTTCTGTACATACCAAGAGCTTTGATTAAGTAGGCCATTCGTTAAGTCAGACTATTTATCAATTCCCCTTGAGAATCCAACTTAATGGGACTCCACTGTATATGCAAATTTCTCCCATAGCAGTTTTAAGTTTATAATTTAAAGGGTGTTATTTTTTTAATCGCATTGTTTCTTCACTAATGAAAATCTGGAAAAGAAGTTTCCGAATATAGCTGGACAATATACTAAGTAAATTAAACTGCGTATAATTCAAAGAGCTTTAATAACACTGCCCAACAGTGATTTTGTATCGGAACCAAAATTAGTTATTTCTTATGTATTTCCATCTGCTGAATTCAAAAATGACATTAAAAATGACGTATTAGCTCTAGTTTAAGAAATAAAAGCAAAAATTTTCTCTCGAGGCAAAGGTTTAATTAAGCGATCGCGAAATGAAAAATCCGGAAAAATATCAGGTCTTCAAAATTTTAGTTTACGCAAAACCGTGTACATTGTTTTCTAGGGGGTATCAACTTAAATTTGTTAGGGAAAAATATAAAATATAAAATAATAAACTTACGACTGCAAAAGTAATAACACTCTAGTACTAACTGCATTATAAAAGTAATAACACTATAATGGTGTAATTACTTTTATAACGCACTTATAACTTTTATGATTCATTCTTAGTTCAAACAACATAAGTAATCCCAAATTTTAATTGAAGTAGAAAAGCCTCTAGAAAAATAGAGTGGATATTTAAATAATATTTAAAACTTATTAAAGAACTTAAACAACCTAATAAAAACGTACTATATAAACAGTAAGCATTACGAAAAACGTTACTAATAGTCCGTAAAAACGCACGTTAATTATAAAATCAACCAATAAAATGATTTTGTTGATTGATTTTAAAATTTGCGCATTATGAAAATAAGTTTAGCATTATGAAAAACGTAATTAAAATTACGTTTTTCATAATGCTAAACTTTTCATAAAGCTCGTTTATATTGTTGTTTTAGTGTATTTGTAAAAGTTCCTGAAGTTTTTAATAATATTCGATTATCTACTTTATTTTTTTAGATGTTTTTTACATAGATTAAAGTTTGATTACTAATGTTGTTTGAACAAAGAATGAACTTTTAAAGTTATAAGTGCTTTATAAAAGTAATAATACTATTATAGTTTTATTACTTATATAATGCAGTTAGTGACTGGAGTGTTATTACATTCGTAATCGTAAGTTTATTGTTTTGTTTTGTTTTTTATAACTTTTTCGCAAACAAACTTAAAATTATTTGCTAAGTACACGGCTTTGCATAAACTAAAATTTTGAAGACCAGATATTTTTCCAGATTTTGCAAATCGCGATCGCTTAATTAACTCTTCCAAGGGTAACTTTCATTTTTTGAAAAAAGAGATTTTTGTTTTTGACTATCCATAATGTTTGATTCATGTTTAAAACTTGTGATACTAGTTATGTGTGTTTGCTAACGTTTCTGATCTAATCTATTCATAGTTTTTTTTTTCATTTTCTAGTGTAAAATTTTACAAATCTACTCATCTAAAATTTTACAAATGCCAATGAAGTGTGTAAATTTAGTGGATATTTTTTGTTACATTTGTGGTGAAATAACATTTTTCTCACAGAAAAGAACTGTGACACCTCTTGTGCAGACTGCTTACCAGCATTACTTCAATATGAAGGTAAGGAACCAGGATAAGTCATGGGCTCCACATATATGCTGATCTTTGAGCCCGTTGAGCGGGGTCTAAAATTTGATCTTTGAGCCCGTTGAGCGGGGTCTAAAATTTGTGCAAATTAGTTAAACTTTCGTTTTTATTGATCATAGAGTACACCCACAGCATATGGAAAACAGTGCCTTTTGTTTTTCAAAAATGAGGGGCGTTTAGCCTACCCTAATATATTCATATATATATATATATATATATATATATATATATAATATATATATATATATATATATATATATATATATATATATATATATATATATATATATATATATATATATATATATATATATATATGATATATATATATATATATATATATATATATATATATATATATATATATATATATATATACAGGCCCGCCGCGACCCTTAATGACGCCCAGGGTCAAAACTTATCTAGCGCCCTGTCATATTGATGTAATTCAAAAAAGTTTAGGTACTGTCCAAATACTGTCTTTTTTTTTTTTTTTAACTAAATTCACTTTTAAAGTCCGAGGGAGTAAATACAGTCAAGGAGGCTTCTATTTATTTTTAAAATAAATTTGAAATAAAAGTAAAAAAGAAGCACAAGTTGACAAGTTACTGAACTTTATTACATTGCGAGTAACGAAGAGTTTTAAATGTAATAGATATTTTAATTTCTTCATGAGAATTTTATTCTACGGGCATAATTTAAAGCAAAGTTTGGAATGACCTCGTTGTAGCACAGATATTTTGCAAGATCGTTTTCAATAGATATAAGTAAGAAATTGGTAAGCCGGTCTTGACTTATTGTAGATCTTAATGTTGTCTAGACCAAGCTTACCGAAAGATCTCTCTTTCGGCAATGGAAACGAGAATTGTGTTAAAAATACGTAACAAAATGTCTATTGATTCGAAGATAGACTATAGACCTTTTTAATAGATTCTATTTAATAGCTCCATTAAAGTGAACTATTCTTTTGGACTGAAAAGCTTGGCGTGCTTCAGAATATCCAGATGATGGCACTCTTAATAACTAGCTAGACCGGAGGTAACCAAATGTGCTTCATTAATTAATTTGGGCCAAGAATATCTAAATTCATAAGATCCTCAATAGGAACCCTCATAAGCTTCATCTCTTCATCTAAAGTAATGTTTCCTGATTGAAATGACACGCTGACAATTGCTTGGTGCGCTTCAAACCAGAATGTTGTCATGATAATAAACTCAAATGAATAAATCCATTTCTCCAAACTTTTATGTCATTCAATAGATTAGCAGTTAAATCAAGTACCTGAAGTTTCTGCAAAGAAAAAATAATTTCTCTAGGTTGCTTAACCAACGGCTTCAAATTCTCAATCCGTGCACTCCATCGGGTTTGTGAGGTTTAATGAAGAGACAAAGCAGTTGTCTAGGTCAAGATTTGACATTGTATAGGGCTTCCACTAAAAAGATTGTAGAGTATCTGAATCCGGCCTATATAGTTCTTCATTTCTAGAGAAGATACAAGGGAATGAACACCAGCTAGGTTAAGGTTATGAGCGCTGCATAGTATGTAGAAAGCTTCAGGATTTCTCTGAAGGATGATCGCTTTTACTCCTTTATACATACCAGACAGATTTTGGTACCGTTGTTGTACCCTTGACCTTGACAGTTCTTCAGATTGATGTCATATTGATAGTAGAAATCCATAATTATCTCGGCAATATCCACAACTTTCTTTTGTTTAAGATTTTTGACCTTAAGAAAGCGCTCCTTAACTACCTGTCTTTTATCAATACCATTGTAGACAAAGCAGAGAACAAATGCAATTTGCTCACCGTGGACGATCTTTCGCACTTTTTTATAAATTCATTTTGAGAACTCCAACCCAAAAAATGCACAATAATATGTTTACCTTCATGTTGATACTAGGAAACCTCTTTCTAATGTAACTAAAGGGTCTTGTTGTGCTTTGCGAGTAGCTCTAGAGTTGCAAGAAAATTACCGTTATCGTCTTCATTGATCATTTTTGAAGTCTAAAACGACGATTTTAATACATACATGTAATAATACATGTTTACACATATAAACCATGGCTTTCTGTTTAATTATAATAAAAATAAATTATGACATAAATAAAAATATAATAATTAACATTCACTAATATACCTCAAAAGCGTGATGCTAAGAAGAGAATTACATCTAAGATGCACTTTATAATTTCACGCTGCCTGGCTGCCTCATTTCTTATCAATTTTTCTAAACTTGAATCAATCTTGCACTGGTTTCCCTTTTAGCGCTGTTTTCCACTTAATGTAATAGTCTCGATGGATTGCTTTGGTGGCATTTTTTAACTCCATTGATGCCACCATTCCATATCTAATATATATATATATATATATATATATATATATATATATATATATATATATATATATATATATATATATATATATATATATATATATATATATATATATATATATTTAATTATATATGTCCTTTTTTAACCTAGCAGGCCTTAAAAGTAATATATAATAATGTGTATTGTTGAGTAAACAATTCATTTTTAAATTACTAGTTTAAAGAGTTTTTCATTAAAGCCCTGCATATCTATTTTATAAAAAAAAAAAAATTTTTCATTTATGCGCCCCTTCTGATCCTGCGCCCAGGTAAAAAGTACCCAGTGACCCTCCCCACGCGGCGGCCCTGTATATATATATATATATATATATATATATATATATATATATATATATATATATATATATATATATATATATGCGAATAGAAAATCACTTATCAAGTTTTATTATTTTACACTGTGTTTCATCTATACTCATCAAAAGACTCATAAAAAACTATCAGCATTTCTGATGAGTCTTTGCACAGTTATAAAATAAATAAAATTTGATAAGTGGTAAGTAGTAAACAATTTTTAACAAAATATGCAAAAATTTAGTTACAAATATCAAACGCGCTCTTAATGATAATAAAAACAAAAAATAATTGAATATATTTAAGTATAAAGTGACCGCCTGCATTTAATTCTTTTTTTTTTTTTTAATCAAATAACGACAGGATTAAACATCAAACATAAAATTTAATGCGGACGCTTTTCTGATTTGAAACTCAAAAATGTATATGCAATAAAAGAATAAAAGCAAGTATAGAAAATAAGTTGAATAGCAGGTGATAACAGTTGGGTGTTTAGCAAAAAAAAAAAAAATTAAGATTGAACATTAAGCTTGAAAAATACTTAATAATATTGATAATGTTAACTATTGAAACTAATAAATAGTTTAAACCTTTAGTGAGCTAATGAAGCATTTACAGATATAAACAATTTTTATTTTGTTAAAGAAATTATGTTTCATTATATTTCAAAGTTGTACGCTGAGTTTGTTGGCAAGACATAAAACAATTTAAGTGATAAAAGGGTAATATTATTTACAAGTTATATTTAAAAAAACAATATTAAAAAAAAAAAATCTACTACTACTACTACTACTACTACTACTACTACTACTACTACTACTACTACTACTACAACTACTACAACTACTACTACTACTACTACTACTACTACTACTACTACTACTACTACTACTACTACTACTACTACAACTACTACTACTACTACTACTACTACTACTACTACTACTACTACTACTACTACTATTTTATATTTTTGATTATTTTTACTAAATTATTTAGAATGAAATTTAAAAGTATATTATATTTAATTATTTTTATTATATTTAAAAATTTATAAACATTTTTATACTAGATTATAGTCAGATAACATAGGTAGTGGTCAAACCACTTAAGAAGTGATCAGTGTACTTAACGAAATTGATTTAACAAGTTTAGGGTATAAATACAGGCGGTTAAACCATACACCAGTATAAACACAAGTGGCTACTTAAGTATTAAAAAATTTCAGTCAGAAGGTTTTAAGCTTTTTAATTCACTAAGATTATAATCTTTTCTGAACAAGCTAAAAACAATGAAGCAAAAAAAAATTGTATTAAGATTGTAAAAAAGAATATGAATAATAACACAATGCGCATTGCTCAGCCTAAATAGGTATTTGAAAAACATTTTGACTTTAAAATTTTTATATGCATTAATAGACATCTACCGAAAAGATTTTAAAAAAATGTTTGAAAACCCAGTTATGTGGATTTTTGAACACTTTTGAACTCAAAGATTTTTAGTACCTTTCTTCATCGCACACTTTAAAAGTATTTTTGTTATAAAATTACAACCATCGTCATCAATTAATTCATAATAGCTCAACAGAGTCAATAAGTTTGTATGCGACCATAATTTTTTTGTGGAATCTGGAATGCGCTTCCTACTGTGTTCAACAATCAGTTTCTGCATTTCAGATTTATTTTTTGCAATAGATTGATTAAAAGTACTTATGACGGCATTTGTATTTTAAAAACATAGACTTGATGGCATCACCAAGTCCAAGTGATAACAATGCAATAGAATTTATGCGCTATTTTTTGCCGGTCTAAACTCTATTCCTTGAGCTAGTACTGTCAACTGTTCTCTGCCAAACAGATGTTAAGTTCATTGAGCACAACTGATCTGGTTGTTGGTTAAGCTGATATTAAGTTCATTGAGTCTAACTGACTTTATAACTTTAACACTACACAATGAATATTTGGTATACCCTACTATGAAATGTGGCTTTAACCATTGGCGTTGAGTTTTACTTTTTCTGGATGGACCGCAAACTATTTGGTTGGAGTTGAAAATCTAAATAGTATGTATCAAGTCTTTTTAATGACATAAAAACTTCATTCGTAATTATTGAAATGAGGCATTGTAGAACGCAAAAAAGATCTTTGGGCTACGAAGACGAGACAAGACTTTAGGCTATGACAGATATAGGGTAACCTGGGGCAAAGCGAGACACATGGGGTAAAGTGAGACATTTAGGCTTCTAGCCTTGCACAGATTTTTTTTGTAATGCTACAGTATTTTTGGTTTATTATATTAAAAGTTTCATATTTTTTTAATACTTTAAAGTAGTTTCCATAAGTTTTTTCCAATAATATGACATAGAAAAGTGGGTGTAAAGCTTACGAGTTGTGTCAATTTGATTAAAAAATCAAAACTAATTTTTTTTTGTGTGTGGAAAAAATCCAGGTACGCTGCCATTTTTTACCACACAACAGACATATTATTAAGTTTGTAATCAATTATTTGTTATCTTTCAGCTCTCATTCCTCTTGTTATGTCAGATTTTTTACTTTCAAAGATATTTAAGAAATATATAACTTCACATTTATTGGGAAAGTGCGACAACGCTAGTTACTGAGAAAGATCGTCAAAGTAAATGTTAAGGAAAGCAAGTTTATAAATTTAATAAATCGTCAAAGTAAACGTTTTCAATAGCAAGTTTATAAACTTGGCAAGTTTAACTTGCTATCATCATTTTATAAAAAGAACAATAAAAAAAAAAAAATAGGAAAAAAAACAACAAAAAAAAACAATAAAAAAAAAATAACTGGAAAAGAACAATGACAATAAATTAAATGAGAGAAATATAAAATAGAACAAAAAGAAAACAAAACTAATGAAATGCTTGATTGAAAAAAGATGTAAACAATGAAGAGGAATGGTTTTGTCCAGTTTGTCAAGAAAAATGGTGCAATAATACTCAAATCGACTGGATGGCTTGTTGTGTATGCACTGTTTGAGTACACGAAGACTGTGCATTAAACGATGTTTGCTTTTTAAGTGTAAAGATTTTATTCAAATTTGTTGACTAACATGAAACTTTGCAAATGCATTTTTTTATTGATATTATTTTTGATTTTTATTATTTTGTTATTTTATATTTTTGATTGATATTTTTTTCTATCATTTTTTTTTTTTTTTGATTTAAAAGGAAAAATTACATTATAAAATGATACCTTTGTGTTTTTATTTGCGTTCTAATATTTAATCAGATCGAATTTATCAAAGTTTGCTTTAATTTTAATTGAAAATAATATTTTTACTTGTTTTTTTTCAAATAAAATCTGTCTCACTTTGCCCCAGGTTTTGGGGAAAGTGAGATAGGGTAGTTGTTGCCATTTTGAGTTTAATTATGTAGCAATGCAACAACCTATCACCACAAATATTTATAAAACCGTTAAATATATAATGTGCTAATGGCCTGCAAAATTTCTTGCGGTGAAAAGTGATACTTCTCAAGTTATGAACATTCTCCCTGAAAGAATGAATTGCTTTGATCCAGGTTACCCTACATACACAATTTTTACCAGCTTTACAAACTCTAATCAGTGAAATTAATTAAAAAAGAACACAATCGTGGTTTACCAGCATGCTTAAAACTGATTTAAAATTGTTTTGTTAAATATTCTATAATTTGAGATGATCCACAAATATTTTCCAATGGAGTTTTAGCCTTCCATAATCGTTAAAGTCATCTTTGTAAATAATCTTAACAAACCCTACATCCAACAACTGACCAATGATAAGTTTTTTGACATTTATTAAATGCTCTGTGGTCTCTGTAGTTTCAAATTGGATCTCAAATCTCTTTATAATGCAATCCAGAGATGCATAATAAAACTGGTCGCAGTGATCCACTGGATTTGTAGCAAATTTTGAAAAAATCACTATTAAAAAAAAACAATATTTACCTCAGAGTGCTGTATTACCATCCTCAATTTTGATGAAGATCATGCGCAAAATTTCCTGAATGAATAATTTATTTTCAAAATCCTTTAGCCAGTTGACAATGGCAGAATAGTAACTAGTAATAGATATAAATGAATGATTTTTTTAAGATTCAAAAATGGGGGCAAAATGGCCACTGTGATGTTGAAATTTTTACACCCTGTACAATGCGAAATTTTTTAACAGAATCTTGTGCTACCAAGTTAATATTATAAGCGTAGCAAGTAAACGTAAATTTCTTGCTTTGCTTTTTACCTCATTAAATTCTGTAATCCATGGATACTTCCAAACATTTTAGATGATCCGTGAAAATATTTGCCCCAACAATATGTATTAACAGGCTAAATTAAAAGAAAACGTCCGTCAAACAGTTTAACAAAGTCACAAGTGTTTTCCGTTCAGTAAAATCTCATGAAAGCTCCTTAATTTTAATTGGCAACCAAAATGTAAAATTGTGAATCCCTTAAACTTTTGCATAGGTTATGCAAAGTGTTGCATGAGCAATTTTTTTTTCATTTTCAGGTGAGAGCCACATTTACTTTTAAGAACGATTCAATCATTTCTTTAGTTCTTTAAGAATCTTCTGCTTGTATTTTTAGTAGCTCGCAAAAGTTTGAAGTATTTTTACCTTTTTCACAAAAAAACTAATTAAACTAATTAACATAATGATTGGTAGTTAACCTAAACTTTGCTTAAACAAAATGTAAAAATTACTAAATAAAGAAGAGTTCTAAACATTTCAGATAAAGTCATACAATTATGCATTATTTTTTTTTTTTTTTTTTTTTTGATGGTGATTAAATTGCTGGATAACGGTCAATCCAAATGCTGTTAAGGCAATCATACAAACGGATGCCCAACGAAGTTCCGATCGCTTGTTAGAGGCGAAAATTTATAATGCTTTCTTCTATTTAGAAAATCCGTTCAAAATAAATGCTTCGTACTAATCTCGTTCTCTTAAATAACAAAGAAAAGGCATGAGGGTAGCTTAGATGCTGATTGAAGAAACCAATTTATTTTTCTCGTATTCTGTAAAATCGATTTTTTTTTCTTTTCAGCTTAGTTGAAATTTCCTTTCATTTGCGGAAATAATTAATTGTTTTTAAAATTATTCTCTTTGTTATTTTTAAGTATTCTGCTTAATAATTTTTAACGGGTGGGGCTGAGCCCCAGCAACGGGGCCCCAAGCCCCCGTATCCCATTGCGTTCTACACCTAAGGTTTTAACAATCAACCTTTTTCCTTATTAGAAACTTTGTTCAAAAACAGTGATATTACAACATCTAAATATTGCATAAAAAAAGGTCATTCGCTGAGCATTACAAGCCACAGGGAATCCAACACTTAATAGTACATACACGTTAGTAGCAAAAATACAAAGTTCAGTCAAGACTTCTTCTGGTTCACCGTCATGTTGAACTCACTTCTAAATATATGAATTTTTAAGCAGTAGATAACTTCGGAAACCCACCTAACCATATGATAAACTACAGGTATTCTGGAAATAATACTGTTTTGCATTATTTAGAAGTAAAAAACTTTAAGACATTACTGGATCAGTTCTTTGGAGTCTTCTTTTGTCAAGTAAAAATTATCAATCATCACCAGCCTATGCTCTAATTAGTTCCCAAAATGGTTTAGTCAGCCAAGAATTATCTATGGCGCAAAGTTGGCATTGTTGGTTGTCAGCCAATTTTTTGAAATTTTTTAAAGAGACCAATGCTGAGTCTACGGCTGTGTCATATCAAAACTGAGTAAATTTTATCTTTTATGACCTAATGCATTTTAACAATTGTTAAAAAGCAAAATACATGAACTTTTTATCAGCTATGAAGCTATATGCACCATTTGCCTACAATATCATATATAACCTCCTACATAGTATTCAATCAAAACTTTGTTTTTGCTTGTTTTAAAACTGTACTCGGCTCTACGATATTTTAAGACTATTCTCAAGTATTTATCAAAGGTTGTAAATATAAGTATTTCAAGTATTTATCAAAAGTTTTATGTAGTTTTATGTAAATATAAATTTTAATTAATTATCAAAGGTTGTAAATATAATACAAGTCAAAATAATTGCAAATCTCCCAGCATTAAAATTAGGATTATCTTTATTTATGCTGCCTTACATCATTTAAACGTTTCAGTGGACAACTAGGAATGTTTCTTATTGAACATAATTTTGTCTTAAATTCAACTCTTGATTTTGATCTTGAATTTATTTTCTCCGACAGGTTAATTGTTTTGATGAACACAAATCTTTAAATTTAAGTTTAAAAAGGATAATAGGTTTTTGAAGAAAAAAGAAAAGAAAAATAATGAATTTTTAAAGTTTGAATATAAAAAATCTACTTTAAGTAAAATCTTTTTTAATTCCTGAAACAACCTTTATCAAAACATTAATTTTCTTATCTGAAGTTTTATTTCAATGTAAAATGTTCCATCTATTGTTTTTTGCATTCATCTATAGATTTTAACGGCTATGCTTATAATGTAATAAAATTAATTGAAAGATTATTAATACTAAGTAACACTTTAGCAACAGCTCTTAGAACAAGGTTGAATAAAAAAATATGCGAACAATGAAAAGTGAAAAATTTTTTTTAAAAAAGGAACGGACAAATATGGGAAAATTGTTACTTAAATTTAAGAAATCTATTTGTTGAGATCTTTTGTTTTTTAAGGTTTTAGGAATATGATGGTTATTAGTTCTCAGGGGCGGATACGAACCATTAAGTAAGGGATGGCGGGCGATTTTTAAATTTTTTTTGATTTAGTGGATCCAATCCATCGGTTAAGGGGGGTGGTTTTAAAGTTTTATGATTTGTGGGTAGGCAAGCCCACAAATAATAATACACTTTTAGTAAATTTTTGAATATATGTCTTATACTTTATAAATATGTAACGAAGTAAATATCACTATCTTGAAAGTCCGATTTAAAGTTCGCATTTTACAATTTTACTAAAATTTCATATCATTTTTAAACAGTCTGACTAATTTACTTCCTTCTTTTTGTAACAAAATGCAGAGTTAAATATAGTAAAAATACAAAAAAGAATTATTAAAAAAAAAATTTAAACAAGGGCAAAAGGCCCATTGCTACCCTTTCCGATTATGTTTCTATGCAGTATGATATATTACAAGAATCAGTATGTATGATATGACAAGTAATGGTATATGGTTAACTAAATAACAGTCTTGTATTAAACAATTAAGTTTAATACTACGTCTTTAAACAATCAAGTTTAATACTATGACAACCAAAAACTATTGAAGTTATAAAATTAAAAATTTAGCGATTCAAAATGGTGACATAGCAGTAGAAAAAACTAATAACATGAAGCAAAACTTTTTTACTTATGAGTTTTTAAACAATTTATTTTATTAATAATTAAAATGATATTCACAGTATTAGTTTTTTGTGTAATTTTTCAAAAAATTAGATAATTAGTTTTATGTTTAACATAAGACCAATAATCTTACTTTATTTTTATTAGAAAAATAACAGCGAACAACGTCTAAAAAAACTTCAGTTTGACTTTGAGTATCAGTTTGATAAAAATTTTAAATTTTTTTTCTATTCTTTATATAGAGTCGTTTATATGTACAGTTTAGTTGCTTTTTTTAAATAAAAATAAACGATGATTGGTCTTAGATTAAACATAAAACAATAAAAACTGAATTGCATGACAATTATTATATAATTGAATTATATAATATGGTATATTTTATAATCGTGAAAATATTAGAACAACAAATCTAATTTTAATTTTTTAATTTGAATATTAGAAAAATTACTAATGATTTAAAAAATCGTTAGTAAGCACATATGTGCTTGTTAATGATTTTTTTTAAACATAATTTTCTAAAATTCAAATTAAAAAATTAAAATTAGATTTGTTGTTCTAATATTTTCACGATTATAAAATATACCATATTACATAATTGTAAATTATGCAATTTACAATTATATAATATAATAATAATAAAAACTAAACAAGAGTTGATATTTAATTGTTACTAATTTATCTAATATTAACTCTGGTTTAGTTTTTTTGTAATTTAAATATCATTGAAAATTGCTAATAGTACCAGCAAATCTATTAAAATATAACCTGAAAGGAAGATTATTAATTTGATATAACATTAAAAAGTTAAATCAGATAATTAAAATGAAATAACAACAAAGTTTTAATAAAACTTTTATTAAATTTTTGTAATGTTATTATTATTGCAGTCAATAAATTATTGAATAATAATTGTAATAAAAATTACAACAACAACAACAACAATAATAACAATAATAAATAATCAAAATAACATTACTAATATTTTTTATAATATTATTAGTAAATCCTAACAAATGTAATAGTATGCAAAAATATAAATGGTATTAACAATAATTGTAGTGATGTTATAGTGACAATAAGAATGTTAATCAAATTAACTTAATATAATAAGGAAATTAATAATGCAAATAAAGATCAGTAAGATAACTTATTGAAAAAAACTGTTCAATAAAAAAATAAATTATTAATAAAATTTCACCCTATAAAAAAGCAAAGGTAAAAAACAAATTAATTTAGATTAATTATTTTTTGAAAGGTGTATTAATTAACCACCTATTGTAATTATATAAATATAGCACAATTTTTTTTTTTCACCTAACTAATAACTAAATGGTAAGATTCATTTTTTGAACATCCTTTTTGTAATATAGACAGGTTTCTTTATAATATATATATATATATATATATATATATATATATATATATATATATATATATATATATATATATATATATATATAAAAAATTAATTACATTATAAAAATATCTTCAATGTTTTTTAAAAAGCATAATAAGCTTTTTTTAAAAAGAATAAACAGATATTTCGTGCAAAAACCAAAAGCTCTTGTAAAAAGCTGTTTGCTTTGGGAGAGCTTTTCTACGCTCTCAACCCTATTAACTCCTACCAAGGCCTGTATAAATATATATATACATATATATATATATATATATATATATATGTATTTATATATATATATATATATATATATGTATGTAAAACTTAAATCGCTAATTTAGATGAGCACTCTGATGTCACACTGAAATAGCATGTAGTCTATGGCTTCATTACATATATATATATATATATATATATATATATATATATATATATATATATATATATATATATATATATATATATATACATATATATAAACAGGCCTCGGGGAGAAACGAGAGCTTTAGCTCTTGCCCACATTCTTCTAAAAAAAAAAAAATTAATTACATTATAAAAATATATTCAATGTTTTTTAAAAAGGCATAATAAGCTTAATAAGCTTTTTTTTAAAAGAATAAACAGATATTTCGTACAAAAAACCAAAAGCTCTTGTAAAAAGCTGTTTGTTTTGGGAGAGCATTCTACGCTCTCAACCCTATATATATATATATATATATATATATATATATATATATATATATATATATATATATATATATATATATATATATATATATATATATATATATATATATATATATATATATATAACTTAAATCGCTAATTTAGATGAGCACTCTGATGTCACACTGAAATAACCTGTAGTCCATGGCTTCATTACATATATCATTACATATATATGGCTTCATTACATATATATATATATATATATACTTTTTATTTATGAGTTAACAAAAGTTTCCTTGGGACTAATCAATTTGGTTTTAAAAAAAATATAGCACTTTTATGGCTGTTTTTATTTTGAACGACTTTTTAAATTTTTACTTGTCTCAAGGCTCAAATATGCATGTAGCATTCACTGATATCAATAAGGTTTTTGATAGAGTTTGCTTTGACACATTGTTTATAAAACTCTCTGAAATTGTCTCTAATGTGACCTAATGCTTACTCATTGTCTGGTATATTGGTCAAACAGGTCAAATTTCTTGGGCTGGCTTACTATCTAATACATTCACTATTGGTAACGAAGTGCGACAAGATGGTATACTAGCTTCACTGCTATTTAATTATATATTAATGATCTTAGTGTTCAATTTAACACAACTCCCATAAGATGCTGTTTAAGTCTTTTTCTCATTAACCATCTTTATTATGCTGATGGTATTGTCTTATGTGCACCCTCAACCAAAGGTTTCCAGAACCTATGTGACTTATGGTTTAGTTTTGCTATAAAGTATTATATATATTTTTATTGATTTGGGCCTTGATCATGTAAATAAATTTGATTTGATTTTTTATATATAAAATGAGTGATTTCATATCTTTTTTTAAAAAAAAAAACTCAGCAACATTTTTAGAATAAACAATATATGCTGGAAAGCAAGATAATACAATTATGTAAAAAAATAAAAAAGTTTATATGAATTTTTAGTAATTTCTCTAATGATTAAATGTTTAGAGCCACATATATTACATTTTTGTTTTAGCAATTAGATGGTTCTAATTGAAATTAGTTCAACTTAATTTGTTGTTTTATTTTTATTGTAGTACTAATTTTGTTGCTTTTTGTTAATTTTCCAATTTTTTTAATATCCATTTGTTTTGTAGTTGTGTAATTAACTTTTCTGTAACTTTACCAACCATAGAAGTGGTTCTATGTACAAAATTTGTTTTTTGGTATTGTTTTATATTTTGTTTATTTATTTATGCAAATACAAGATATTTTTTAAATGTAAACATTTAAATCAAACAGTTGTTAATTTCTTTTTATAACTTTAAAACACAAAGATTATAGACAAGACCACTTGGTAGAACTTTCAATGAACTATTATACCTCTAAAATGTCAGCATTGTATAATAAAGTAAATAAGTCAGTAAATAAGTTCTCTGCCATTAAAATATGTTTACCATAAATTATACTGTTAGGCAAGAGAAAAGTGATACTTTTCTCAAACATCTACTTTGTAGTGAGTGGATTATAATAACATTTATGGAATTGGCTTTCCACATTTTTTTAGATTATTTACAACAAAGGTATTTTTATTGTTAACATATAAAAACTTTTTTTAAACTATTATTTTCATTTACAAACTACTTTTTTTTTTATAATCATCTACATGTTCATATCCATCTACTTGTCATTGTTTTTGTACTTATTGTTTTTTTCATGCATGTTTACTTGGACTCTCAAATGAAAACAAATGAATAAATTAAGAATTATAAACTGATTTTGAAATGAATTAAAGTTGACTGATAGCAATGATCTCTTTTTTTAGTATTATTATTGAATGATATGCATTTATAAAAGAATGTTTTTTGTTAAATTGATTTTTTTTGTATTACTTTTTTTAATGTGTTTTTTTATATTTTTAGTTATGTTTTAAAAGAAATGAATTAAATTTAGAATCCAATTTTTAGTTTTTTAATAAATAAATGGCTGATGAAGAACGTACTGCTTTAATAAATGGAATTGATGATAACGACAATGATGATGATAAAGTTAACATTCAAGATTCAATTGATTATCAGGTGACCTGTAAAGAATTGGTAGATCTTATGAATAAAAATGATATATTTGATGCAATTAGAGAAAGATTTAATGACAATTTTGGTCTAGTAAAAGCTTTAAAAAGTTCTACTACTTATGGAATTATAAGTAACTCTGAAGAGTTAAATACACGTAAAAAAATATTTGGAAAAAATATAATTGAACAAAAACCGCCTAAGTCTATATATAAACATATATGGGAAGCGCTAAGTGACAAAGTTTTACAGATTTTGATTTTTTGTGCTTTAATTTCCCTTATAATAAGTTTTGCGATAAAAGATTTAAGGGAAGAATGTATTGAAGGATTTGCGATTTTATTTGCTGTTGCTATAGTTACAATTGTAACTGCATTAAATAATTGGCAGAAAGAAAAACAGTTTATGCAGCTACATAAAAAGATAAACAATGAACATGTTGTTAGTGTTGTTCGAGATGGCAATGTTGTAAAGCTTTCACTTTCAGAATTATTAGTAGGAGATGTATGTTTAGTAAATAATGGAGATATAGTTCCTGCTGATGGTATTTTGTTGGAAGGAAATGATCTAAAAGTTGATGAAAGTTCTTTAACAGGTGAGTCACAATTGGTTTCTAAAAGTATAAAAAATCCAGCATTGTTATCTGGTACACGCCTTATGGAAGGTACTGGAAAATATATTATTACTGCAGTTGGTGTGAACTCTAAATCGGGTAGCATCATGCTTCTGCTAGGAGCTACCAAAGAACAGGAATCTAGTGAAAAACAATTGAGTAAAAAAGATTATAATAAACAGAAAAAAGAAAATAGAGAAAAAGATAAGTCTATTTTACAAAATAAGTTAGCAAAATTGACTATTATGGTAGGCTGGGTTGGAATTTGTGCTGCTATAGTTACTGTCTGTGTTCTTATATTGCATTTTTGTATCGAAACCTATTATGAGAAAAAAGAACACTGGAGTAACAATCATTTAATGAGTTACTTACATTTTATTATTCTTGGTGTAACCATAATGATAGTGGCAATACCTGAAGGTTTGCCACTTGCTGTTACTATTTCTTTAGCATATTCAGTCAAAAAAATGTTGGTTGATAATAATTTAGTGCGTCATTTGAATGCATGTGAAACAATGGGAAGAGCTACAACAATTTGTTCTGATAAAACAGGTACACTAACAACAAACCGAATGACTGTTGTAGAATGTTATATCCAGAGTTTTTACTATAAACAAATACCAAAACACGAAATATTGAATGAAGAATTTCTGGATCTCTTTTGTCAGTGTGTTTCAATAAACAGTAATTATGAATCAAGGATTAAGGTATTTTTTTAATTTTTGTTTTGTTTTGTAGAAGTATAGCTTTTCCATTTTATTTTTTACAGAAATGTGAACTCAAGCTAAATTTAAATCATAAATAGTTATGTAACTTAAATTATTTTAAAAGGCAGATATCCCTGTCTAATAACTTTGACTAATTTTACTATAATTTAACTGGGGCTGGGGTTAAAATAAGGTTAATTTTATAATTTAACTGGGGCCTGGGGTTAAAATAAGGTTAATTTTATAATTTAACTGGGGCCTGGGATTAAAATAAGGTTAATTTTATAATTTAACTAGGGCCTGGGGTTAAAATAAGTTCAGACGCTTGTACTGACATGCTAGTAATTATTGTATAAAAAAGTATGGAAGCATTATATTATAAGTTCCAAACTTATAAAGTAAAATTTTTAAAAAGTTATCAAGTTATTAAGTTCAAACATAATAGTTCACTAATGAGATTAAAATATTTGAATATTTGAAAGTTGCTTAAGTTTTTTTTAAGTTTTATTTTATTCAAAAAATAATTCTTTACATAATTTCAGACTGCTTATCATAACCACTTGTCTGGTTAGAATCAATCAATTAAATCAGTACCTTTTTAAGGAATCTGTTTCCTTAAAGCTAAATATTTTATTCATTATTTTAGTTTTTTTTTTTTTTTTTTTTTTTTTTTGTCTCATGATTTGTCTTAATAAGTTTTAATAATAGTTTCAGTGTTTTCTTTTGTTAAAACCTTTTTTTTGTTCATTAAAATTAGTAACATAACTTTTTATAGAAGACATAGAAGTCAAACTGTTGACTCATTACTGTTGACCTAGTTTTCATCAGCTCTGTCAGAGAAATAAGAATAGACTATATAAATTTTTTTCTAATTTTTAAAGTAGTTGTTTTAATACCCTAAAAATAATACCCCTAATTGTTTTTAATTACCCTAAATTTTTAGTTTTTAAAAATTTGTATGTTTCTTGTCTGTTTCTTATCTGTTTCACATCTTTAAGCAGTAAGAGACTAGAAACATAACAACTTACAGAATTACCAATGTCTTACAAAAATCTTTTTAATAAGTCATTTTAAAAAACATGTTTCTAGAATTAAAATAGCTAATGTAGTATCCTTTTAAAATGCATAAACATAACTACACTATCTATATTTGAGTTTCAAAATTACAATGATGTTTTTACATTTAGTATTTTTTTTTTTGTTATGCAGTCATTATTGAAGTGAGATTACTGGAGTTAAAAATAGACATTATTCTATCATAGCTTACTAATTGGGGTTTTAAATCGTAAACTATGCAATTGATTCATTTTTTTTAATAAACCGAAAATGTGGTTTATTAACAAGAATGAATCAATTAAACACATAACCATTACTATCATCATAAAGTGACACAAGCAAGAATCTAGTGTTCGTCATTCTAATCAGGAAACAATGTAAATGAATCACAGGCTACTTAATTAAGAAGTGGTCACTTTTTCACAATAACTTAGTTAAGGAGTGGGATTGTTTAGCAGTTAAATCTTTGCCTAGGATGATTTTAACAAGACAATAGAACAATCCATTATACTTTTAAAATGAAAAAATGAATTCAAATAGTTATTGTAATATAAAGTTTACATATATATATATATATATATATATATATATATATATATATATATATATATATATATATATATATATATATATATATATATATATATATATATATATATATATATATATATATATATATATAAATACTCTTATATATAATAACATATTAATTTATAAAAGCCTAAGACTTGAAAAATTTAAGGAATAAATTTGATCGTGTTATTTATATTTGCAGTATTCTTGAGTGTAAGATTTCATTACTTTTTACAACTAAAATGTTAAAAATTTTTTTTTTCTAAAAGTCACATTTGCCCACCCATTTTATGCCTGTGACACCAATAAATAGTTAAAAATATTAATATAGCTGGTTTTATCCCAGTGATTAATCACATGATATGTTTGGTAATATTTATATTTTTACATCTATATTTACATTGTGTAACACTTATAATTTTTAGTCACAAGTTGTTTTAAATTTAGCCACCTAATACTTCATCTTCTGCCTCTTCTGTGGCACTATCTTTTGCTGACGATGGTTTTCATGAGCAAATTGGAAACAAAACAGAATGTGCCTTACTTGGTTTTGTTTTGAAGCTTGGTAAAACATATGAACAATATCGTAACCAAATTCCTGAGAATAATTTTGTCCATGTATACACTTTTAATTCGAATCGCAAATCAATGTCAACAGTAATAGAAAAACCAGGAGGTGGTTTGCGAATGTTCTCAAAAGGAGCAGCTGAAATACTCTTAGCAAAATGTACACAAATAATTAATAAAGATGGAAATATAGAAGCTCTATGCAAAGCTGATATTGATAAGTTAAACCGATCAGTTATTGAACCCATGGCCTCAAATGGATTGAGAATAATTTGCATTGCATATCGGGATTTTACCATTGGTGGTAAGAATTTTAATTGAAGCTATATAAATTGTATATAAAAATACACCACATTTTAATGTTTTTCTTCAATTTTGTATATTGAAATTAGAATCATTCCATATATAATTGCCCAGAACATATCACCAATATCTTTTTTTTTTAATTTTTATCTTATAGCATAAGGTAAAAAGAAAAAAATAATTTCTTAATAAAAGATAATTTCAAAAATTTGAACTTAAAATACACTGGCGTTTTTCAAATATCATAGTTGAATTTTGCTGATTCACATTTTTGTAAAAACAAGAAAAGTCAACAACAAAAATACTTTGATCTTATTTTAAATAATCTTATTCTCATAACTACTTTGTTTAAAAAGTTCATAAATGGCATTCTTTTTTTTTTTCTTTTAATTATCTTCGTTTCCAACAAGGTTGCAAGCAACCACTAATTAGTGTTGGAAGTTACTGGAAGAGAAAAGATGAAGATTGTAGAGCAAGATAGCGATTGACAGACGACTTAAAATATTGCAAATTATATGAATCAGGAAAGCAAGATGAAGGAAGCGAATTCCAAAGAACTGATGTTCGAGAAAAAAAACTAGACGAATAAGAGTTTTTGGAGCACTTAGGAACAGTAACAGAAAAAGGATGAGACTTAATTGAATGACGAGTAACACGAGAATGAATTTTAGTAGATGGCACAAGAGACGCTAGCTCTTTAGAGCAGTGCCCATTATAGTATTTGTAGAAAAGAGAAAGAATAGCAACATTACGGCAATGTGACATAGGTTGAAGGTTGGCTGCAAGAGCAGGTCCAACTATGTTTACAATGCATTCTAAGGATAGGATATGATTATTTGTTAAAATAATTTTGTCTTATCTTTATAGAAGCTTATAAGATATAAAAATTAAAATTGTATTATATTAAAAGGTTTGGTGGCTAGTTTTGGACTTATATACACTATTAAACAAAAGTATTTGGCTGTTCAGTACTAAATTGAAAATCAATAATGAAACTTTGGCGATAGAAAAATATAGTGGCAAAGTATAGATATTTGAACTGGTAGAAAATACTCAAGAAAATGTTAGGTTATATGTAAATAAAATGTAAATTCAAAGCAAAAACATTAAAATAGTGATGTTTTTTAAAAAGCAAAAAATAATAAAAGCAAATAAGTTTACAAATGAAAAAAAAACTTGAAAGTTACTCAACTTTTTTTGTCTGCTTGATTGAGTTCTTTTCTCTAATTCCATTTAAGTTTTTAAAAAGTATAACAGAGTTGTTCATAATACACCACAATTAACTAATTGACTGAACTGTTTAAAGAAAATCACAAATCTGTAAGAGATATTGTTTATATACTTTTATTTTTAAATACTCTTATTTTCTAGATTGTAAGACTGGATTATATTACCAGCATATTCTGGTTGTTTTCTGGCAATCTTATAGTTAATTTGCTTATAAATGACTTTTGCTGAATATTTACTAGTTCATTAATTTTAACTTCACTAATCTCAAAATTGTGAATTTCATGGGTTTGTTTCCTCAAAATATGTGCTTTGAGTTTAAAGTCCTTTTTGATTTACTATACCCAACAGTAAACTTATTTATTTGCTGTGGTGAGCATATGCTAACTTGCTTTAGCAGCAAGTTTAATAACTGCAATTTAAAATATTAAGTCACATAATAAAGTTCATCAAGTTTTTTTTTTTTTAATCAACAGGGAATTGATAAGTTTGACATCAAATGACAAATTGTTCCGCATTGGAATGGTGCAATTGGTAAAACAATATCTTTTAATAGTGTGTACTGTTTTTGGAAATGTATCTTTAATTATGGATATATTCATGGACACTTCCAGCTGGTCCTGTTGATCGATGAAAGTTCCTTAAGGAAGATACCATGTGAAGCTAATAGAAATTATTAACAAATTAAAAAAAAACTAATTAAAATCGCTTCTTTTTAATTTTTCTTCATAAAGTAGCTCTGAGTATCCTGTTTATTAGTATTGTTGCTTTATATTGTACTCTTTCAATAAGGTTAATATCTTTTTTTTAAAATGGATTCCAAATAAAAGACATATTCAAGATAAGGGTGTACTAGAAAAATATATAAAAATTTAACTATACCAGTATTTAAAAATGAAAATGTGTGTTTGATTGGACCTAAAATTATATTTGCTTTAGAAACACATGCAGATATATGATAATCATATTTCAGATTATTTATCAACTTGGCACCAAGGTCATTTTCATATTCTACAGTACTCAATTGATAATCAGAAAAGTAATATTTTTTAATATTTTTCTTAAATTTTGTGTAATACATACATAGTTTTACATTTTTCTATATTTAATTGCATAATATAGTCATTGCACCAGTTAAAAATGAAATTTATGTCATCCTGATTTATGTCATACCTAGATCATTACAACTGTTATCACGGATTATCTGGAAAACTCATCTAAACAACTAAATACAATCATTAGCATATGCAATCATCAGCATAGAGTCTGCATTTATTTTTTTATTTATCCGGAAGATCATTGATATAAATTCAAATCAAAATTGGTCTAATAACAGAGCCTTGTTGTAAACCATTAATAATTTTTTTGATATACATGGATAATTAAAATTTCTTTTTACTTCTAATACTATCTTTAAATGCTTTATGCAGATAACAAATTTGATCAAACTCTGTTTTCCTTGAAATGATATATTTTTTGAACACACTAAGAGGGTTTTTTTACTTGGTGATGACCTAATTTTACTGTCAAAAAGAAAATTAGTTGTTGTATCAATAGAAATGAAGTTGGGTTCCTTGTATTAAAGTGACTCATGCATGCATGCATGAACAGGACTTTAGGACAAAAAATTTCAAGATTGTTCTTAAAGACTCGCATTTGTAAATAAAATCCATGTTTAATCGACCTTTCAGGAATTTTAAAAGAGTTTAAAAATTTAACATATTAATTTCTACATTCATCTTTTTTTACATTCTTAGTAAAGATAAATTAAGAAAATCAAATGGATACAAATGTTATTTTAAAATATTGATTAAAAATCAACAGTTAAAGTACTCAAATACCAGACGTTGTTATGAGATTTTATTGTGTAACAAAAACACTTAACGCTAATAAATGTAATTTTAACACAGCTTTGATATTTACATTTTTCAAAGTAAAATAGCATCATTAGCATATTTTAAAGTACCACATTGCAATTATTTTAAACTGTGTTAAAGCATTTAAACTTATATAGCAAAAATTACTGATGAAATCTAAATTGGTATTTTAAAAAGATTATGTTTCTTTATAATTTATTTCTTAAAACAATATTATACTTAACAATATTATACTTAATATTATACTTAACAATATTATACTTATCATAATCTTTTGTTTCTTTATCACAACTTATTTATTATTTTTATTTTTTTAATGTAATATTTTTTATATAAATTATAATGTAGTATTTAATATAATAATTTTAATAAAGGTTATTATCAATTTATAGATTGAATTTAGTTATCAATAAAATATTGTAATTGTATAAATAAACAAAATCATGTAAACATAATTTTGTTCATAAATAAATTACGTCAAAAGAACTTTACAAAATTTAATTAATACAACCCAAATCTTAAATATATTTGTAAAAAATTCTCTTTAACAAAAACACTTCTCTTTTTTATAAGAAAAAAAAAGGTTTTATATTTGCTTTCACATATTTTAATCTACGATGAGAAGACCTATGTTTTATGTAATAAACTAGTAAGTAGACAATAAGAAGAAAAGTTTTTTTAATAAATATTACAATACTATTTTACATTTCTTTGAAAAATAAATTTTACATTCTATGTTTTATAACTATTTTACATTCCTTTAAAACAAAGTATAAATTATTAAATTCATATTTAATTTAAAGTCTTTAAATTAAGTTTCATTAACAAAAAAAAATCACAGTTGCGGTTAAATGCTTTTTTTTTTACGACTTTACATTTGCTGAACAAATATCACAGAAACAGTATTAAAAGATAATTTAAATATTCCAAAGTAAAAAAAAAGTTTTTCGTAACATAAAACTGCTAAACACATAAGAAAATGGCCATTTTAAAACGCTTCTTAACAAGGCCTGAAATACCTGCATTAGAATCATTCAATACTGGTATTCTATACTAAAAGGCTGACATGTGTCTTTATAAATACACATTTTGTGGTTTTGTTAAAAAATACATGAGTTGTTATTTTTAATAATGTTTAGACCTGGAAAGCAAATTCATTAGTAATTAGCTAGCAGCATTTATAATTATAGAGACAGCAATTTGGTCACAAAAATTATTAACTAGATAACAACAACTTATAACTGTGAATGAAGGTTGCTTGCTATTTTGTTTGCTACAAATTACCAAAATATAGATGAAATTAGATTTATTTGAATTACCAGTATTGACTCATTTCACTTTGCATATTTTGAAATATGCAAATTTGAAATATTGACATTTCTATTGAACATTAACATCTTATAAATGTTAGTTTACATTTATTGAAACTACTTTGTTCTGCTTACTATTGGTGAATTATATTTACAATATAGACTCTATGTTCTTTACTATGTTACTTGCTAATGTTATTTTCCTAGCTTTTAAAATTTAGAGAATTTTATACAATTATTCTATACTGTTGTGCATTTGATTAATCTACCACTCATTTCTTTTTATTCCAAGATATATGTAAATGTGCTACTATGAGTGGAGATATTTTTTTCCTGCAAGTACTGCATATGACAATCAATTGTTTATTGCATTTTTGGTTTGTTTTTAATTAAGTTTACTCTTCAAAAGCTCCACTACAGTTGAGTAGGCTACTTTTTTTTGTTTACTTTTATTTGTAATTCACTCAATCTTAAACCCTGAAACACAAAGCCCGGTATTATCAGAGGCATTAGATGGATTTGAACTTCAAATTTCTTGATTGTACCATAAATAAAGATTGTTCTTAAAGTTTAAGTAGTCCATACAAAGTATTAAAGCATGTTTTGTACTGTGACTTTTCTTTATTCTTTAATTTTGTATGTTAATATGTGTGTTGTTTTTGAATTAAAATATTTATAGTAATAAATTATACTTTCAGATCTCTGAAATTTTCATCATTTTTCAATCTCTTCTTGGTCTCGGAATCTTGGTTTCAGAATAACGAGAAAGTAAATGTAAAAAATATTAAAACCGAAATTACTGATATATATTGAAAAGCTTCAAAATTAGTTCTTTTTTTTGAATGAGAGAAGAAATGCAATATTTTTGATTTAAGGAGAGTGCTCAGCATAAATTATCTAACAAGGATCCATTTTCACATATTTCTCTAATAGAAATATATAAAAAAATTGAAAGCACCAATTTTGAAGATTTTAAAATTTGAAAAGATTCAAATATGAATAAAATGGTAAAATCTATGCAACTGCAATCTCACTCAAAAATGACTGACTTGTTTTTCAAGTAAAATTTGGATTGAGTTAGGAAATTGTTGCCAAGCTAGCATCAAATCTTGGACTTAATTTCAACCAAATTGCAAATCTATTGGTGCAAAAGTTGATTGAAAGTTTCATCAACGTTGAAGCTCCCAAAAATGTTGAAAAAGTTTATCAGACAATTTATAGCTCAGCAGCATATGTGAAGGCAAAGTGATGAACGAAATAACACTAATAAAGTTCAATAGAAGGAATTTTTCTTATGTTAATGATAAGGCGACATTTAAACAAATTAAGTTATGAACATCCAATATAAACAATCAAAATCATGGTATGATAAAAAATGGACACTGAATCTGATGCCAAAGCTGTGTTGAGGTTGCAAAGCCATCAATGATCTTCTGTATTGATCCTGGTTTGCATTGACCCAGATTGCATTGGTCTAACTATGGATGGGGAAAGTGTTTGCACTAAAAACGTTAAGTTGCTGTCTCTCACAACAACTTAACATTTGCTATGATCATGAAATCCATCTTTCTACTTTTCATCCAATTAAATTTGCAATGGATACCATGAGTGAAACATAGAAGAGGTGAATTTGTTTTGGAGGATTTGTTAACGGAAAAAAAGTTTTATTTGTGGTCATTTTCTTAAAGTAAAAGAGGTTCTTAAAATGTGTCCGATCTTAACTGTCAGTCTGCTAAAATTTCTCAGCAATCCAGCAGCCGTATTCACATCGCTCTGTTAAACTAACATATAATTTGAGTGACCCTTCAGAAAAAAACACTAAACAGCCAGTTATAAAACAGAGGAAAGTAAATGGAGGAAAGTAAATGGTATTTTAATTCTTTTGTTTAGGTTCCGTTTATTAATGGCTCCTCTGTTAGCCAGCTCCGTTAACTAGTTTTTGTTCTGTTTTTGTCACCCCATCTAAATGTTGCGATGCCAACAAACGATGATTTTGTTTATTTGGTAAATCGCAGCCAGTGATTTTTAAAATAATGGTTGCTGAGTAGTTCTTTAAATATAATTAAAACAAGGTAAAATGCAATAATTCAAAGAGTTTGTATTTACTAAGCACTTAGTTTCATTTTTTACTTTATTTAGTATAAAGTGCTAGACACAAAAAAACAAGGATATTTTTGTAAAAAATAATTGTACCTTGTATGGTTTCAACAGAGAAAGTTTCATGTAACCTCTACAGGGTTTTGTATTAGAGCATATAGAAAGCTTTATTCCCCACACAATCCATATTTTGTTGCTACAGTCGTGTAATACAGGACTGTGTTCATACCATACAGTGATATGATACAATCATACAGTGTATGATTATGTAATTCAAAAATATGGATTGGAAAGGCAAAAACAAATTTGAAGTATCAAAATTGTTTCTTTTAAGTAGCACTTGATGTATTTAACTAAAAATTTAATTTTGTAAGATCACCTTTTTGATCCTACAAAATAAAATAGAGATTTTACCATATGCTTGTTATAAAACACCCTTTAGCACATCTCTATTATAAAGTTAATATTGTTTATTTTTTATGGAATTCACATACAAGTTAAAATATATATGTGTTTCAATTGTATCATTTATAAATAACAATAAAAAATAACAACAATAACAGTATGTTTCGTGTTACAGATGTTACAAAAACACAGGTCATTACAATTAGTGATTCACTTATAAAGCACAATGACCTAAATAAAATAAAAAATAATAATAACAATAATAATAATATGTAATAAGTAAAACCACATAAAAAAGTAGGTTAAAAAAGGAAGTTAAGTTAAATAAGTTAACATAATATTAACTAATAAAAGTAAAATTACATAAAAATTTATTTAATTATACCAAAAAGTCAGACTCTTTGAATATATATAACATAATTAATATAATGTACATTTATATATGCACATATACAAGAATTATAATAAATTAAGTAAATTATAATAAAAATAATTATTTAAAATAAAATTTTAGAAATAAAATTATAATAAAGTAATAAATTATAATAAAAATAAAAAAATAACTCAAGAGGTAGAAAGTAAAAAGGTAAAAAGTAAAGTTAAGCGTAACCTTTTAGGTAGAAATGATGGAGTGACTTTAAGAACAGATTCTTGAACCTAAGGATGAGACCTGATTTTAGGGTGTTCGGAAGGGAGTTCTAAGAAAAGATACACTGGTATGTAATGGAATTAATTCCATGTTTGTCTGTTTTAGTGGGAGAGTTAAGTTGTTATAAGTGACTGATCTTTGGTTATGCCCACATGTTGTTCTATTATTAAAGTAGTTATGAAATATATTAGGAAGAACACCATGTTGTTGATCCCAGACAAATGAACAATTTAAGAACTGAATTAAGTCATAAAAACGAAGAATTTTGGATGTAAGATATAGGATGTCAGTAGGAAAATTTCTTGGACAATTATGAATAATCCGTACCACTCTATTTTGAAACGAAACAACTTTAGAGAGACACGGTTTTAGATTGTCTCGAAACTTGACATGCGTATTGTAAATGTGAACCAAAAATTGAGTGATATATAGAGAGCAATGTTTCAAAGTTAATGTAATGTGGAACTTTTGCTAACATGCCGTTGGAACGGCTTAACTTCAGAGTAAGGTCGGATATGTGTGTTTTGAATGAAAGTTTTTCATCTAACACAACACCAAGATATGTTACTAGACAAATACATTTTTTGACCACTTAATGGAAAGTTCAAGTATTTTGGAATATTTTTCTTAGTTTTTTTAGAAAAGTTAGTATTTCGCGTTTTAAAAATAATTATTTCTGATTTTTTAGTATTCAATTAGATTTTATTTGCTCTAAGCCATTGAACAAGACTTGCCATATCCTGATTAACATGTTTATTAAGTTTTTTGAGAGAGTTTGTTATTAATTGAAGATTAGTATCATCAGCAAAATAATACGTTTTTGAATGTTTGATAGAAAGATTGAGATCATTAGTTAGTTCCTTTTATAGTTACAAACTGTTAACTATCAGAAAGGTATGATTTGAACCAATGCAGGAATATATAACGTATGCTATAATAGTTAAGCTTTGAGAGGAGAATTTCGTGGTCTACGGTGTCAAAAGCTTTTTGCAAATCAACAAAAACCCCACAAGCAAAGTTGCCATTATCTAGAGCAACTCTTATGCTTTCTGTAATTTCAATAAGAGCTTGAGTTGTTGAATGCTTTTTACGATAATCAAACTGGTGTTTGTACAAGCATTGATTTTGGTTTAGAAAGTTGTATAGTTTGTTATGCATAACTTTTTCAAATATTTTGCTTACATTAGAAAGAAGAGATATTGGACGATATTTGGTGCAGTCAATTGTAGATCCTTTTTTGTGAATCGGAATAATTTGAGCTAGCTCAAAGGCAATTGGTTTACATAAAGTTTCTGACACCAGTTTAAAAAGTTTTGTTGGAAGACTGTTTGGTCCTCCCTTCTATAAAACTCCTCCCTTCTATAAAAGTGGAAATTATATAATCGAGAGTTTCCACTTTTGTTATTGGTTGCATATAAAAAGAGTTGCTAGTAGGATTGGTCAGGTACTTATGATAGTTGAATTTAGAATTTGGAATTTCGTAGGATAATTTTGAAGCAATCGTGGTAAAGAAGTTAATAGTATTTTAAAGTTGTCAATATGGTAAGGTAATGAAGATATGTTTATATGGAGATAACTTTAAGAATTTTTGGGCAATTAATTGTTTATAGGAACATCTACATACTCACAGTTAATTGAAGTGGAAGATAAATCATTGAGGTCCCCAAAAAGTTTTTTTAAATTTGTATTTTCAGATAGATTTTTTACCCTGTTGACTTTCCTGCAAATATGGTAGATAACTCAAGATCCAAAATGTTAGAAATGTTTTTGTACAGATTAGGCAATACCAAGTATTAAAAGTTTTGACTTTTTCATATGTTAGTTTGACAAATTTTTCTTCTTCTTGAAGAAGAAGAAAAAAAGATAAATAATAATAATCAAAAATAAGTATAACAATAATAATTAAGTAACAGTTAATATATATTTATATATTAAAACTAGATAAAATTAAGTTATTTACAAAATAATAAAAAATATATCAACTATGATTAACATAAATGAAAATGATATTCAGATAAATCAGAATAAATAATATATAAATAATAATATAGTTATACATAAATATAGTTAATAAATATAGTTATAGATAATAATATACCTATGTACAAATAATTCTAGATTAAATAATATAGTGTAATACAGTTTAAAGTCAATTAAATATAGTATTTTAAATGATATAATAAATATAATATAGTTTATCTAATAATAAGCAATATAATAACAGATGAATTAATAATAAGTACAACAACTTGAAAATTAAAATAACATATTTTTCTTTGTCTCTTTCATCATAACTTTTCTTTTTTGTTGTTTGATTCAAATTACCGAATTTTGCGCTTTATTATTTCTTACTTTATTCAAATAATGGTTTATTTCTTTCTTTTATTCTTGTCTTTTTTTTTATTTGTTTACCTTTATTTTTTCTTTTGTTTCTTTTGCTCCATTTTTAATTAAGTGTTTGTTTGTTTGTTTGCTTTTTTTTCGAATTTCTTTCTTTTTTTTTTTTTTTTTTCTTATTCTTTGATCTTTTTTTTCTTTTTCTTTTTTCTGTGTGTACTTTAAATCAATTTATCAAACGATCAATTAAATATTTATTTTTAAAGATAAATATTATTTATTTTTTGATTTTAAGTTGAGTTTTTTATTATTTTATATTCTTTATCTTTTACCGTTAAAAAAATGCGTCTGCCATTTGCAAAAACATACCAAAGTTCAATTATATTCTATATATATTATAAAACTAAATAGGAACTTATAAAGCCAAAAAAACATTCCAAAAGAAAAGTTTAACTTTTCATCCATTACTATCCAAGAGTTTCTAAAATTGGCTAAGATAATGAATATATATATATATATATATATATATATATATATATATATATATATATATATATATATATATATATATATATATATATATATATATATATATATATGGGGAATTCCATTTTTAACTTATTTTAGATGCGCAACAACTTTATCAAATATTTGCCTATTTAAACTGTAAATTAAACTTTTAGGTATTTTGTATGAAAGCTGTCTAAAGAATAAAATAAGCTAAAAAGTTTTGAGTCTGGCCAAAAGAGGGCGAACTTATTACTGAAAATGCCACTTAACTTACATTACACGAAAAACAAGGAAAAAAAGTTGGTTCAACTTCAAGGTCAAATTTCTGTGAATCAATAAATCGGTTTGTATTAGAAACTTTCACAAGAATGAGAATTCTATACCAATTTTAAAAATATATAAAAATTTATCAGAGGTGACCGGCTAAGGAAATTTAACTTGTTTTTTTTGATACTATATTTTTAACTTACATTACGTCACTTACGTTACTTAGTGATTATTATTGTGGATTTTTTATATCTATTTTTAAAAGTTATGTTACAAATGAATTGCAAAAGTGTTGAACTCATTCATCAAAAGTAATTAGCAAAGGAAATTTTAAAAACTAGAGGCACTCTTCCTGAGTGATTATTCATAACATTTATGAAAGTTATCAAATCAAAAAAAGTTTTTTCGCAAGACCAAGAGCAACTTTAAAAAAATAATTTAGTATGACAACTTTATTTGTAAGTAATAAGTCATTTAAATAAGAAAATCTTTGGTTTGTTGAAGTTTTTACTTACACTTCTTAGGTTTATGTGTATTACCTTATTTGGTTATCAAGTTAAATTTTTAAAATGTTACAAAGTATTCACATTTAAATCTTTTAAAATATTTTTGACATAAAAACTGCTATCACAATTTAAGAGGGAGAGAGGGTTCAGATGTATGTGATTGTTTGTGACAATCACATACATCTGAACTGAGGGAAGGAGTTAAGAATTGACAAATATAGGGTGACGTGCTTTATGGATGACCCCCCTTAATTACATTTACAAACGATTTGTTTTACTAAAACAAAAATGAAAAAGGTTTTAAATGGTTTTTTTTTATATTAGGAGAATAGCAATTTTTTTTTTTAATGTCT
>NC_061157.1:7330341-7397841 GCF_022113875.1 Hydra vulgaris | reverse complement strand
GATGATCCACCTAGACAAAAAGTTTTTTATTTAAAAACTTTTTATATCATTTTTAAATAAAAAATCTTTTCAAAGGAAAAAATATTTAATGCAACATTTTTTCATTGTTATTGAAAAAACTTATGATGATCCACCTAGACAAAAAGTTTTTAAAAACTTATGATCCACCTAGACAAAATTTTTATTGTTCTAATAACTAGCTGTTTAAAAAAAAAAATTTAATTAAAAAAAACGTTTAAACATTTTTTTTAGTCTTAAAAATAAAGTTGATGAAAATTTTTTTATTTTTTTCAAAATCTTTATAAAAAATATATTAACTGTTTATAAATCCTAAAATAAGTTTTGTAAATATGAGTAAACAAAATTCTTCATTAAAAAAAAAACTTAGAGCAACATATAAGTTTTGTGTGATTTTTCTTCAATACACTAAAAAAGTCATTTAAATGATCTGTGTTTGTTTTGTTTTGATTTTAGTTAATCCAGATTGGAAAAATGAAGAAAGTGTTTTATCTGACTTGATATGTATGGCAATTGTTGGAATTGAGGACCCTATTAGAAAAGAGGTATTGATTGATATAACTGTTGTTATTGTATAACTTTAACAGAGTTTGTTCAAAATAAATCATTTCATTTAAAATGCACATTTGTACCCAAAAGAATATGCATGTCTGAGTTATTGGTTTGCTCAATCAATCAATATGCATAATGTCTAAATTGTTTCTTCAATAAAATAAAACATAAATAAAAACATAGTGATAGTTTAATAGGACATGGTAAATTAGTAGAATAATAGTAAGCTAATGTAAGCATAGTTGCTTAATAATTTTACATAATAAATACAAAATAAAGTATTTTAAAAACATATTTAATATAATTGTATTTTTTAATTGTCTTTTTAAATGGCTTAGCAAGTTTTTTTAATGTAATATTTTAACATTGTTTGTGTTCAATGGCTTATAAATTCTTTGAACCAAGGACTTATGCAACACTTTTGCTTTTTTACTTATGTTTTTTGCTGTACTGCTAGACGTCAAACCTGTTTACTATATTTTCATATTGTAATGGTAAGATTAATGTCTACTCATCAAACTGTCCAAGGAGGAGGTTAATCACACCAAGATCCTTGTAACTTTGAAAAAAAACTTTAAATCATAACTCAATAGTTTTGTTCATACTTCTAGCTAAAGACCATAAATAAACCATGAACAAATTTGTTAAACTTTTTCATTTCATCAATCTTTCTCATTCTCATTGTTTTCAAGAGAGGGTATAGTTCAAAATACTTTATCAACTTAAATTTGCCAAAACTTTAAAAAGAATCTTTAATTTCTCTATAGGTTTTTTCTTCAAATGTTTTTTCGTGGTAATCTTTGTATTTTTTCATTCTTTTTCCAAGAAGTCCAAGAAATGAATACAGTTTATAGTGATCATTCAAAGGTTGAAATGCTCTTTGCTCTTTGAAAAATAGTTCAGAAGATCTTTTATATCAAACGTAGAGATGTTTTTTTCCATGAGCCTACATAAATAAATCTAAATAAAAATTCAATTTATAAATATATGTATGCATATATTTATAATTGAAAATACTATTTATGTTTTCAAAAAGACAATTTTTAAAATGTTTATATTTTTAAATGTAGTTAAAAAAATATTGCTCCTCACTGTGACACAGACATCACCTTTGTTTTTTTTCTTGAAAGTTTAATGACTCAGTGACATAAAAGTTTAATGTTTCAGTGACATAAAAGTTGGAAAAGTAGTTAAATTACATGGCTTTCTCCATGTTTGACTCAAACTTGACACCACTTCTTCTAGTTTTTAATAATTCATTAGACCTGAACTAAGTTTTTAGGTATTCACCAAAGCTTCTAACTCATTATAAAGAATCATTCTCTGATAACTTTCTAGAGTACAAAACGTAACATTACAAATAAAATATAATCACATTAAAATGTAGACAGTTCAGTAGGTATCTACAAAAAAATGTAATTATGTTAAAATGTAAGCAGATATGTATGAATCTGCAAAAAACAACATAATCACATTATAATGTAGATAAATACACATATCTTCAAAAAAAAAAAAAAAAAAAAAACATTAAAAAGTAGACAGTTATGTATAAATCTGCAAAAAAAACATAGTTACATTAAAATAGAAGACAGATATGTATGAATCTGCAAAAAACAACATAATCACATTATAATATAGTTATTTACAATTTTTTTTAATGGAAAAGCCATAAAAATTTTCATATTTATTTTTAAGGTTCCATCAGCTATCAAAAAATGTCAAAAGGCAGGAATAACTGTTCGAATGATAACAGGAGATAACATAAGTACAGCTCAATCAATAGCACTAAAATGTGGTATTCTTGAACCAAACAGCACTTTTTTGGTCATCGAAGGAAGAGAATTTAATTCAAAAATTCGTGATGAAAAGGGACAGGTTGTTCTATTAAACTAATAAGTTTGCCTTATTTAATAATCAATCAGATAGCATAAATAGTTTATAAAGATATTATAAAATAATGAAATAAAGATATCACAAAAAGAAAAGATATTTATGAAAAATAGTAATATTATAAAAGTTAAATTGGATACAAATAAATTTATTAAAGAGAAATCAAAAAATTATAGTGTTGCAGATAAAAAATGATTTTATATAAAATATGTACTAACATGTAATCATTGATTTGTACCCATAGATTCAACAAAAATTGATTGATGATTTATGGCCAAGAATTCGGGTAATGGCAAGGTCATCGCCAGAAGATAAGTACAACTTAGTAAAAGGAATGATTGATAGTAAGTTAAACAACTTTGGCGAGGTTGTTGCTGTTACTGGGGATGGTACTAATGATGCTCCAGCTCTTAAAATAGCTGATGTAGGATTTGCAATGGTACATTTGATTTGATATAAAATATTAAAAAAATTTTTTTGTTGTTTTAGTTAAAGTTTTATGTGAATTCAATTCAAAATAAAATAGAAACTTTTTTTTATTGATACATTTCAAGTTACCAACAGTTTCATGAAAAGTAAGTCAGGTTTAAATAAGTTAAGACTTTGTGCTAGGGCTTGGAAACTTGTGTAAATCAGAACCAGTTCGAACTTATTTTTTGTTTATATTTCCCGAAATTGAAAATTAGTTTTTTTTCTTCTTGAAAATTGCAAATATTTTTTATTAATTACACATTTTGTTTTATCATCAACTTTAAATTGACTATCATGCAGCAAAGGCCTTTGGAAACCTAAAGTTTGGTTCCACTTATTTGCCAATAACGTGATTTTAAGATTTTGTTAAGAAGTGTATTAAAAATTTTGTTTATAAGTACAATAGTAGTTAAAACATCAAGATACAATTATGCATTTTACTTGTATCTTTTTTTTTTATCAATATTAGAAGTTTTTTTGTCAATTGAGGTGTTTTTAGAGTTTATAATTTCATCCATTCTAATTAAAGACCACATATAATCTCCCATTAAAAGTAATATTCCTTCATCCTTGATATCTTCTTTTTGTCATTGTTGTATTATGTATTATGAGAAAGTACAATCAGAATCAATCAGCAACAGTCATATTTGCAAAAAAGTAGCAGCTTAGATGCTGTCTGACTAAGATATTGAAGAAGACAATCCTAAAGATGAAGATATTTTATTGTAATTCTACTGTTGCCACAATTATCTACATCAAATTTTAGGACGCTCACTACTCAACAGAAGATCTCAGCAAATTTTATCGAATTGTCTCTAAAAGAACTGAAATTTTCAGTTGTGCATATTTGAGTGTGCCAAAAATTAATGAACAAAAATGTAATCATGTTCACATTGCATTACTTATCAAAATACAAAGTCAAAATGGTTTAACAGGTATCATAGAAGTAAATACTGTTTTCAGATGTAAAGTAAATTATTATTTCAGAGTAATTCCGATTCAGACAAAAATAACAAAGGCAAATCATTCAAAAAAGTTTTCCTAGTAGGAAATGTATCTTAAAGAAGCATCATATCTAAACCTTAAAATGGTCAATGCTAAAAGGTAAATAAACAAGATAACATTGCTACAATAAGTTTTTTCCCAGAAAAGAGTCTATTATGAATTTCTTCAGTGTTATTTTTGATATCAATGCCAGTAAATTGGTACTTGCCATTTCAAAATACATTGACAATTAGTGGTTTGAATACTGTATCGAAATTTTCAAAAAGCTGTGCAAAATAATAATTTTTCCATTGATTGCATCACACCGGCACAGTTAGACTGGAGTCAGAGAGTTTTTTTTTAAAAAACTACTATTAGTTGTCAAGAGGCAAGGGTTACTGTCAAATTAGGACAATAGTAAAGAATGACAGCTGTTCTATTTAAAGTCATTGAGACGCTTCATTGATAGTTGGAGAAATGAACTTTTTCTTTAAAATTCTGGATGAAGCTATCTAGCCTCAACAAAGGGATAAATGCAAGATTTGACTCCTAATTTGCAAAAGTGGACAACCAATCATTGTTCATCAGTGGTTTTCACCACTAATGAACAATATTTTCCATACATATATATACAAGTTTAGGTATATATTTTTGTAATATATTTGTTTTTCAAGCTTTTTTACTTTTTTTTTTTTTTTTTTTTTTAACATCTTCGCTTCCAACAAGGCTGCAAGCAACCACTGATTAGTGTTGGAAGTTATTGGAAGAGAAAAGATGAAGATTGTAGAGCAAGATAACGATTGACAGATGATTTAAAAGATTGCAAATTATATGAATCAGGAAGCAAGATGAAGGAAGCGAATTCCAAAGAACTGATGTTAGAGGAAAAAAACTAGACGAGTAAGAGTTTTTGGAGCACTTAGGAAGGAACAGAATGAGACTTAATTGAATGACGAGTAACACGAGAATGAGTTTTAGTAGATGGCACAAGAGACGCTAGCTCTTTAGAGCAGTGCCCATTATAGTATTTATAGAAAAGAGAAAGAGAAGCAACATTACAACGATGTGACAGAGGTTGAAGGTTGGCTGCAAGAACAGGTCCAACTATGTTTACAATGTGTTTTTGCACCTTGTCTAAAAGAGAAAGAGCATCATTAGAAGATCCGTCCCAGATATGGCAACAGTATTCAATACAAGGCCGGATTTGAGATTTGTAGAGATAGAGAATAGAATCCAGATTAAGAAAGTGTCGAGCTCGATAAAGAGAAGCAACTTTAGCAGATGCTAATTTTGCAACAGATTTGATATAAGGTTTCCAAGAAAGATCAGAAGTAAGAGTTAATCCTAGAAGATGAAGGGTAGGAGACTCATCGAGTACATTATCGTTCATAAATATAGGAAGGTCTAAATTATTGCGATAACAATTGGCTAAAAAATTGAGTTTTATCTGAATTAAAGTTCACCAGCCACTGTGAGCCCCATGCTGTAGCATGATTCTTTTTAAGTTCAAATGCGAGATCCTTTTCAAGTTCAAATGCCCCCTGCAAGCAATCAGAGGAAGTTGGCTTCTTATCGTGATAAGAATAAATGGTAGTATCATCAGCAAACAATGCCACCTTAGATGCAAGAATATCTGGAAGATCGTTAATGTAAATTAATATAAGGCCAAGGATTGAACCTTGAGGAATCCCTGAGGTTACAGAATAAGAAGAATAGTGCTGTCCATTAAGGACAACTTTTAAACTACGATTGGAAAGGAAGGATTCAATAATCTTAAAGATGTTTCGAGAAGAAAGCTTATGGAGAAGACCAGCATGCCAAACTTTATCAAACGCTTTAGAAATGTCAAGAGCGATGGCCATAACCTCTCCACCTTTATCTAATGCACAAAAAAACCTATCGGTTATTACTGTTAGCAAATCAGCCGTAGAACGAGAAGATCGAAATCCATATTGATCAGAAAGTAAGTTATTAGATTCAAGATAAGAGATTAAGTGTTTGTTAATTAAAGATTCAAAAACCTTGCTCATGATAGGAAGAAGACTACTGGGACAGTAGTTAGACAAATCGAATCGCTCTCCAGAATTTTTAAAAATAGGGATAACAGATGCTGCTTTGCAGCAGGCTGGAAAACAACACTCTGATAAGCACTTGTTGAATAGTTTTGAAAGGATAGACGACAGCTCCGGAAAACACTTCTGCAAGACTATAACAGGTGTGTTGTCCTGGCCGCAAGCTGTAGAGGAGTCTAGACAGGAAATCACTTTAGATACAGAAGCTGGAAAGATATGGATGTCGACCAATAGATCAAACTGTTTGACGCCTATATCAGGTAGAACGCAACTAGTGGAATCAAGAGATAGTATTGATGAAAAGTTCTTAGCAAACAATTCAGCTTTGTCTTTAGGTGAAGTGACAAAGTCTGAACCATACATAAAAGGTGAAATTACAAACTTGTCCTTATTATTGATACTATTAAAGATTCTCCAGAAGTCACGAGAGCCTAATTTTTGTAATGAAATACGAGATTTTATGATCTGAGAATAGCGGGCTTTGACGTTAGACAAAACCTTTTTACAATGGTTTCTAGCAGTAATAAACAGACGTCTGTTTTCTGGAGAATTTTTTTGCTGATAAATATGGAAGTAATGGTTTTGTTTAGCAATTGCAGCAGCACAATGTGAGGAAAACCATGGAGAAGAGTGAGGCTTGACCTGGAATTGTCAAGAGGGAATAAAGGATTCCATGCCTGCCTGAATCCACAAAGTTATGTAAGAAGCACATTTGTCATTAGGAAGACGAAAGATTTCTACCCAAGGGTCATCACGAAGAAAATCACGGAAAGAGTCCTAGTCAGCTTTAAGGTAGTTGTAAGATGTACGATGATAGGGGGATTCTGATGATAAAGAAGAATGAGATAATAGTTTTAGAGAGACCAAACTATGATCGGAAGCACCTAAGGGTGAGTGTGGAGAAACTGAGCACTGACTAGGATCAGAAACAAGACATAAGTCGAGTAGAGAAGGTAAATGATTCGGGTTGTCTGGAAAGCGAGTTGGAAAGTTGACTATTTGAGTTAGGGATTGAGAAAGGCAAAAGTTGTGGGCTTTAATGCCTGCAGAGTCACTGACACTAGAGCTAAGCCATTCAGTGTGATCAACATTAAAGTCACCGAAAAAAAATACACTTATCGCTCATACAAAAATTAAGAAAATTTTGAAAAAAAATCATTAACAACTCAGCTAAAAAAAAAAATTAAAAGAAAATTAAGGGAAAATATATTCCAGATTTTTTCCATATATTTTACTCAAATAATTTTTAAAATATGATCTGGATGATCTATGTGTAGTCGATTTTTCTTTCACAGAAATTAGTGATTTTAACAAGAGGCAAAAATGGAAGTGGGAATGAAATGTTCCAGAAGTGAAACTGGAGAAAAGTTTTAACAAATTAAACAAATCGACAGAAAAAGAGTTCCTGAAATTTCATGTTTGAGAGCAACAACTACATTGGACATTCATCAGAAAAGAAGAGTTAAAATAAATGGTAAATTCAAAATGGTGGATTTCACAATCAAAGAATTCTTAAGTACAATAAAAATAAGTTTATTAAACTCATCAGATTGGATTTTCCAAATGTATAACTCAGGTCTTTGTTGTATATATATATTGGCATGTTATCTGTTTTATCATATTATGTTATATGTTTGTTTTTTTATATTAACACAATGTTACATCAACAAAAAAAATTTTTTTATCAAATTTTTTTTATATTTCTCATTTGTTTTAAATATGCTGAGTATGAATATGACATTGGTTTTTTATTACATCAACCATTTTATCATAAAATCAAAAAAATCAATTAAACTACTGATATTAATCGTTTTCCAGGAGATATACCTTTTGTGAGTAGATAACATTTACTTGTTCAAAAATGTTGTTATGTTACAAAACATAATACTACAGCATGTTACATACATATATTACATAATGTTACATTATGTTGTAATGTAATACTCTCTGACAATCTTATTTTATAAAGTTTTTTTTGCATACCAAACACCAGATATAGTCACCCATCATAGCTGCATTCCATCTGCCCTAATATCTTTTCTCCATTTTAAGAATATTCTGATAAAAATGTTTCACATGCTCTTCACTTACATCACCAAAGCTTAGTCTGAAAAATTCCAAGTGTGAATGCAGATTATGTAGTTTTATTGATATACAGTATTCCATATCTGCGTACCGTACAACTAAATTTTTTGCAAGTTTTTTGTAGTTATCATTTTTATTGTTTCCTAAAAACTATTAACAATATGTCTAAAGTCAAGCCACGCTTCTTTTTCATCTGCAAACATTTCATTACATGCTAGCAACACCTTTGGAAATATCTGCAAAGTATGCTGGAATGCTGCAATAGCTGGCTTTAATGTTTTGATATGTTGTTTGCCAAGACCTAGTTTAATGTGAAAAAGTGGAAGTAAAATCTTCTAAAGTGGTATCATGAATTGATTTATAACATTGTGTGAACCAGGCTGTAAATATTTTTTTACTGGCCATTCCCGTCTTATAAAGTGCTGATCCACTGCTCTTCTATTCCATAAACAAAGAAAACATAGGTACTCGGTGTATACTCCTTGTAGACCATAAAAATACCAGCATCTTAAAGTCTCCATGTACATCCCGCTTATAACTATTGTAGTGATTTATTCAAATAACAATTTCACATTCTTGTAGTCTTTCTTTTGATGAATGAAATAAGCAACTGAGTTTGAAGGAAATTGATTTCCGTTATGGAGCAAAGCTGTCTTGCCTTTTTTTTGAGCTGTCAATGAATAACCTCCTTCGAATAACCAATCCTTTTCAGAATTGTGAATAATTTAAATGTCATCAAAAAGACCACAAGTGTCAAGGTAATAGCACAGTAATTCTGATACTACATAAAAACATGCAAATGTTTTTTTTCGGTATTTTGAAGTTTTGCAGCTTTGATGTAATAAAATCCATTTTTTCAAACGTGATGTCAGAAGTTCAGCATTTTATTTATTTTTTTAAACATCTTCACTTCCACTACTAGAGATGGAAGTTATTGGAAATGAAAAGATGAAGTTTATAAAGCAAGATAACAATTAACAGACAACTTAAAAGATTGAAATTTATATGAATCAGGAAAATAAGATAAAGGGAGCAAATTTTAAAGAACTGATGTTCAAGGGAAAAAGATGATGAGAAGATGAAAAAGAATTTTTGAGCATTGAGCATAGTTGAAAAAGAATTTTTGAGCATTTAGGAACAGTATATTTATACAAAACTATAAGATTTAATTGAATGACAAGTAACATGAGAATGAGTTTTAGTAGATGGCGCAAGAGATACTAGCTTTTCAGAGCAGAAAAAAAAAAGAGAAGCAACATTACAAAAATGTGACAATGGTTGAAGGTTGGCTGCAAGAGCAGGTCCACAATGCGTTTTTAGTTTCTAAAAAAGATCAGAATAATTATTGATAATAATTATTACAAATAAAACAAATTTTGCTTAACAAAGACTTCTTAGCAAGGCCTGGATAAAAGCAATGATCAAAGTTATTGCTTTTATTTATAAATCTAGACTTATACTCAAGTTTTAAAAATTGAGACATGTGTACCTTTCATTGCATTTCTTTCAGGAGTATATCTGTCAAGCTACTTGCATTCTGTCGATACTTTAATAAGAAAAATTGAATAGCTCAGATCAGATAAAGGTAACAGTTGACAGTGAGATTATAGAAATAGTGAAAAATTCAGTAGAGTTAGATTAGATCAGTGTAATAATAGCAAGAATATAGTGGATTTACTAGTTCAAATCAAAAGTCAAAGTCATTTTAATGGAAATTTTTCTGGCAATTAGATAAAAATTTCAGATAATAGAACTTCTGAAATGTAAACTAAAATAAGTGATTATATCTAGCCTTTAAAATTCAGGTCAGCATTTGGCAATGCCGATGCAAAAGCCGACTTATCTTTGCTTTACGACAGCTGCTGACCTAAATCTTTTAAAATGTTGGCATGCAAAAATAAATAAATGTAAAAAATGTGTAATATTTGTTCATTATAAATTCAAAATTTATTTATTGTAATTACATTTTTCAAGTTTTATTTAAAAAAAGAATTCTTTATCTTTCAATTCATTTTTTTGTTTTTTCCCAAATTTATTCAAACATAGCAAGGGTTATTGATTCATTTAAAAGTTAATAAAATTACTTTTCAAATTGTTCTAACGCTATTTTACTCAAAATTAAAACATGGCTATTATTTTATTAAATTTTAAAATATAATAATTTATTTTATTATTAAAAACTTAGCGTAACTGTAACATTTTATCTTAAATATTTTACATCTGATCTCAAACCGTAAATATTTACATGTTTTCAGTTTTTTAATATTATTTAGGATCAGAAAGTCTATCAAGTTTAGTCTTGGTATAGTTATGTTAAATACATGTGCAGAAGAAACATGTTAATTAAAAAACATTAAACTTTTTTTAAATTTTGATACAAGTTAAGGTTTTCATTAAATCCATTCAACAGATTGCAATAATTACTGCTGATACAAGGAAGTACCACTACATTGACTGAGGTTTTGGTTAGCGCTGGCAGTCTATTAAATAATAAAATGAAAAAAGTTTAAAAAAAAAAACTTTCAAATTTTTTTTTCTGTCTTCAAAAAACAACTTAAAACTGACCTGACAATTGAAAAATTAAAAACAACTAAGCAAGAGTGTGTGTGTGTGTATATATATATATATATATATATATATATATATATATATATATATATATATATATATATATATATATATATATATATATATATATATATATATATATTATAAAATTTTAATAAAAATCACATTATTTTTTATTCTTGACATGTTTCGTAGTCTTACTACATTTTCAAAATATTTAATTTACAATTAAAACTCTGGTAAATAAATTTAAAAACTGAAGACAATACAGAGAAAAAATTAACGGACAAATAAACTTGTTACAAACCAATTAAAAATTATATTACAAATTATGACAAAATGAACTTCCTAATATTAAAATATTAATAATAATAATAATAATAATAATATAGTAAGTTAGATAGATAAATTTTCTAATATAATGAGATGTTTGTTTATTTAAAGAAGTATTCTCCCATTTAATATGAAGTTTTATTATTATTATTATTATTATTATTATTATTATTATTATTATTATTATTATTATTATTATTAATATTTTAATATTAGGTAGTTCATTTTGGGATTGGGATCTCCTTTGCCATCTGACTATACCGGAGATATCTGCTTTGCCCTATGACGTAATTCTTGAAAATGGCAGACGATAACAAACGAAATATAATGAATAAACAATCTTTTATTAAAACAGAGGTAATTTTAAATAGTTTTTTTCGTAATTCTAAGAATTCACCATGGAATTAAACAATGGTTCAAAAAAGCGAACTTTCACTGAACCAAAAATTGGACGCAAACAAGGCAAAAGACCAAATCTTTGGAAACGATTTGTTGAAAAAGACAAATAAGAGAAAGGAATGGCATACAAGACACAAAAAGGTAAAGCAGTACCACCCAAAACACCTAGAACGGTGAACTGTTTAAAGTGCAAATTCGAGTGTGGAGAACATTTTGAGGAAACCAAACGACTAGAAATAAATAAACACTACTACCAACTAGAGGGTGAAAATAGAAAAAAAGATTTCATATGCCATTTAGTGAAAAGTAGCAATGTTTCAGGTCGTCGTGACAATTCAGGAATAAGACCAAAAACAATATCCTGTGCATATCATCTGCCAGTGGATGCGAATGAAAACATTGTCATTAGAGTGCACCAAAAATTTTTTTGCACGACTTTGGACATAAGCAAGAAAACTGTTCAGTTTGTTGTAAAAAATAAAAATGAGAATGGTCTTTTCATACCACCAAATTCAAAAAAAGGAAAAGCTCCAGCCAATAAGACTTCAGAAATGCGAACCAATGCAGTTCGAGAGCACATCCTAAGCTTTCCTCAGGTCGAATCTCACTACTGTCGAGCTTCATCAAAGGCAAAATACCTTAGTCCTGAACTAAGTATTGAGGAACTTTGTAGACTATACAAAGATGATTATTGCACAACGAAAAATATCACAGATCCAGTTTCTATCGGTGTATATCGAAGAATATTTGTTACTGATTTTAATATAAAATTTTTTATTCCCAAAAAAGACCAATGCTCGATTTGCAATGCTTTTCGAGATGCCAGTGGTGATGATAAAGAAACGCTACGACCAAATTATGACAGTCATAAATTTCGTGAAAAGGAAGCTATGGACGAAAAAAATTCTGATAAGACTGCATCTGCTGCTGACAAGTCCATTCGTTCTATAACTTTTGACCTCGAGGCAGTGTTACCACTTCCATTTGTAGGTGATGCACAAATTTTCTATATGCGGAAACTTGCCATTTATAATTTTACTATTTATGAAACGTCGACCAAAAAAGGAATTTGTTACCTATGGGACGAAAGTGAAGGTAAACGAGAAGCCAATGAAATAAATACAGCTCTGTTAGATTATATGAAGTCTCTTCCAGTTTCTGTGAAGAGGGTGACTTCTTTTAGTGATACGTGCTCTGGACAAAATAGAAACCAATTCATTGTTGTGACAATGATGTACATTTTTCAAACAACTCACCTGGAATGCATCGATATGAAGTATATGGAGTCGGGTCATTCTTATTTAGAAGTTGACTCTATGCACAGTACTATTGAAAGCAGTAAGAGCCATCAAAAAATTTACACTACATGAGAATACGAAGTTCTGATTGCTGCAGCGCGCAAGAATCCGTGTCCATATCTTGTTAAACCACTGCAACACACCGATTTTTTTGACTCAAAACAACTTTGCGGTAAAATTGTGAAAAATCGTACAAAAAATATTAAAGGTGAAACCGTCAACTGGTTGAATATTAAGTGGGGAAGGTTTGAAAAGTCAAGACTGTTCATTATGCAGTACAAATATAGCATTACGTCGCCTACCTTTATGGAAATAAATGTACAGTCTGGAAGAGGACGACAATCCAACATCGAAGGATTAGAGCCTCAGCCATTGTATCCTACTCACCTGCCTATTTCGGATGCGAAAAGAAAAGATCTCATGCGCATGGTGAAATCGCGTGTTATTCCACCAGATTATGCCCAATGGTATAACAACCTACCGTCTGCAGTAGCCATGAGAGACAGTTTACCAGAACCAACTGCTGATGAGTTAGAAATTGATGAATCAGACTATGAAGACAACTAGAACTAAGACTTAGTTTTCTGTCAGTCATTTTTTTCAGTATTACTATTATTATTCTGTTACTGGCTGTCATAACCCGTACGATACGGGTTGTGGTAAATCTAATCCACACCCAACCATTTCTAAACTTGTTTCTAATTTAGTCTATATACTTAAACTTATTTTAGTAAACGACAAAAAATAAATTAATTTAAAGTTTTGTTAGTTCGTAAAATGCCAACTTTTTGCAAACCATAATTCTATTGTTTGTTAATTTATAATTAAAATTCTAATTTAAATAAAATTTAAAAAATTGATGAGCAGTTGTTTTAAATATTATGACTGTTGTGCTCATTAAAATGTCTTGGCTCGCTAAAAAGTACGCGGTTAGCATTTTACTGACTACATGAAGTTCTCGGCTTCTGGTTAATTATTAATTTACTATACTTAAGAACTATTTAGTATTTTAAATTATTACATTGATATTTTCTACATAATAAAATAATAAAAGTATCTTTAGCATATAAGACAGTTGCCTATCAATTCTTCAGGTGTTTTTGGAAACTAATGCTATGATAACTCTCTCATAAGGATTTGTTTAAAAAGCCAATTTGGACGTTGAAAAATGGACCAAGCCAAAGAGGCCTAGTTATTTTAATTAAGTTAGCTTTATCTGCTTGATATTTTTTATAAAAGCCTTTCTCTAAAAAAACACTTAACAAATTCATACAATTAAGCTGTTTTTACTACGAAATTATGAGAATAAATTTTTAAACCTATTGTTTGTGCAATCGAGACTTAATGCAAATGAAAACCGTCCTGATAGTACATAAAAGTACAAATGGTTTCCATTTACATATAAAAAGTTAACAGAAATATAAAAAAACAAAGCAAAAATAGCCAATATATCTATTCAAAACTCCAAAATTCTAAAATATATATAGATAAAAAATATAGAAACTTATTTGAGAAACAAATTAAAAAGTTTTCTTGAGATAAAATACAAAAAAAAAATTAAAAACAAAAATACAAAAAAAAATTTATATTCAAAAATACTTTTAATTACAATAAATACAATTCGAAACATTCTTTCATTATTACATATCTTTTAGTATATGGTATCAAGCTTTATTTTGGTTTTTTGAAAACAATCAACATTCAGAACATTTCTTAAATTCTACAATGTAGGAACATTCAAAATCAGTCATAGGAGAAGGAGTTTGACATAAAAATGGAACATAATTATTATTGAATACACTTAATACACATCAAATTGTTATGTACTTTATTTATTTGAAAACTCAAAAATGTGACTAAACAGATGACAAATAAGAAACTTACTTAGTGAGGTTGTTTATCTTTTGTGAAAGTTACGAGATTTACTATTGCAAGTTTGGATTAACAACTTTTTTTAAAAAAGCAAGGCTAAAATAAATGATCAAAATAAAAAAATCTAACCCAATAATCCAACACATATCCTACCCAATAATCATTTCAAAGTAAAGACCCAGACGTGAAAGTAAACCAAATCATCTAATCTATCAACACAAAACAACACAACGAAAGTGTAAAAAAAGGATTTGAACCCACACAAAGCCCTTTAACTGCTTTTGGCATGTTTTAAAGGAATAAAATATAATCTGTATTGTATTAATGAAATTAATGTATTAACTGGAAATCAAATTATTAATATATAACAACAATAAAAATATATATAAAAAAAGTATGTTTACAAAAAAAATTTAACTAAATTTGCATTATTAATAAAGGATTTAGAATTAAGGATCAATAAAGGATTATAGAATACTATAACATAAATACTAATTATAGACGCAGCGTTTTTTTTTATCTACTACTCACTCTCTTCCTTAACATATGTACATATATATATAAAGAGGTGGGGGATGCTTTAGCTCTAAATTTGAACCCACACACTGCGAGAGTGGGCCCTCTATTCGTTCTGCAAAATGCTTAAAAAAACATTATAAGATATCTAAATAAAATTAAATAATGACATGAAAAAAGTATAGAAGGTAAAATAGCACTGCAAACCAATTAACCTGTTGCTGATTAAACAATCAAAACCTGTAAGAAAAAATACTTTATGCGTAACAGAAAAAAAATTTTATAACTAAAAAAACAAAAAAATGTTATTCAACCAGAAATTAAAATTATTCTTAGCTTGTTTGCAAAAAAAACTAATTTTTATTCAAACTATTAGCTAATGATCAAAATAGTGAACTTAAAATAATTCAAGCTTATTAAGTTAAAACCATATTTAAACAGTAGACAAAGTAAACAAATAGTCTGTAGTGCACTAAAGTAGAACTAAAGAAATAAAATAACAAGTTTAAAATGTTTTTAATACATAATTCTTGCAGTTAAAAACATAGAAAAATAACTCTACCTTCACAAGATAATGAAGGTAAAGTTGTTAAATTAAACTAAAAATAAATAAAAAATTATTAAGACGTTAATTTTTTTCTTAAGTATGATCCTTTTAATTAAAAACAATAATATTTTCTTGAACAGATAAGGACACATTGACGAAAATCTTATTGCCTATTCTAGATATAGAAGACTTTATTTAAAATTTGACTATTGTACCCCCTCCACTTTGAAACCTATGTCGTTGGACATAAAAATACAAACTGCTATTCAAACCAAACACATTTAATAGCATTTTCATTACATTAAAATAAATACAAACTTTAAAACTTAAGATAAAAATATATTCAAATTTAAAACTTGCAATATATGATAAGCTATGAGACTGTAATTTAAATAACAATCACATAAATATTGTTATTTAATATTTAAATAATTAGGAACTAAAAAAGTAAATTTGAAAGATTTTTTAAATGTAAATTCAACTTAATAAAATCTAACATAAATAACACTGTACTAAATAATTAGAATAATGTAAAACATGTTTAAGTATCTAACAAAAAAAGCAATAAAAAACAAAAAACAACTTACTTATATCTAAAATAAGCTCATCTTCAGCTTCTATAAAATTAACAGCTTGTTGAGAAACATTTTCAAAACATCACTCACAAAACAGAGCATGTTTCATTAACTAAAACATTAAAAAGTCAAACATTAGTAGCTATAAAAGCAGATTGAAAATTACAAAATACAATTATAAATAGAATTCATAAATAAAAGTATATTGAATAATTATAGTTTTACGATAATGATTAAAGAGGTATTGTGGTTTATCCTCCTCCGGCTAGTTGCCATATAGAGGCCACATTACCAAGGTACCGCAAAGACAGGTTCGGCTCCCCAAGGAGCGTCATAGCCCGCTCTACGGACCAAGAGTAAAGTGAGTTTAGGAAGAACGAAGATATGTTAGAGTGAAAAACAGAAGAAGTCATGTTAGAAAGATAAATAGCTGTAAATCTCTAAATTTCCTTATTATGTTAATATTAAATAGTTTTAACTTTAAATTATTTTTACAAACAATAAATTTTATAAAATAATTTAGTTTAAATACAAAATTAGAATTTTTAATTATGTTCTTAATAAAAATATAATTTTTAAACCCCCTTACTGTTTTTAAAAAAAAGTTAAAGTCGCCGCGTGGCAAGTAAATCAGCCTTCCACGCGGTTTTGTTGTTTAAAATGAAAATCAAAAGTTATATAGATTTTATATTATATATGTAAACATGTTTTTTACTAATTTTTCTTGCACAAACTCAATTTATTTGTAAATAAACTTAAAAGGTTTTACTAAAATAACATAACAGGCTTGGTCGGGAAGCGGGAGCGATCGCTCTCGATTGCTGACCACGAAAATAATATTTAGTTGCGAAAAGCTGGCCAGATTTTTTAGTCGTTTTGAGAACATTTGAAAAGTAGTTTGAAAAGTTTAACATATTTGAAGCGAGTCTTCTTAGTAAGATAAACAAATGGAATAATTAAATCATTGAAATACTATAGGAATTAAATTATCAAGATAGAAATCAACTAAAAAGGTTAAAAATACTTAATGACCAGGAAGCGAAACTGCTTCACAATATCGGTAATGATGTTTAGTGAGTGGGCTTTTTAATTTTAATTAGTATTTAAAGCAGAAAAAAGAATAACGAGTTTTAAGAATGGCAACTTGAGCGAAAATAATTAGAGTTAGTAAACCAATATCTAGAAACTTTTCTTTATATCTATTTATTTGCTATTATATATTTGTGTTCTGTCGTGACCTCAGGCGCGATGCTTGTTCATCCGCGAGTTACTTTGTATGCGTTGTTTATGTAACAAACATATAAACTTCTTATATGTTTGTTACATAATTAGTTTTAACTTTAACGATTATAACTTCATTGAAAACGCAATTATTTATGTAAGTCTTTGTTTAAATCATAAAATTGCTTTAAAAGATATGTTACCATAAAAAACAAATACACAAATTTACATTTGCATAAAGAATACAATCTCTTTTAAAATAAAAAATAAAAATATACTCATAAAATCTATGATTTATAATAAACTTTTAAAACTTTAACAATTTAATTAATATATATTTAAAACATTTATTTTCGTAAACAAATAATATATATTCTTGAAACAATGCTATCGTGGATAATACAATTTCAAAAACATTTTAGCAGAATACTCTGAAACTTTATTTCGCTTAATAAGCGTATTTTTTGAACCAATAGAATAAGTTTGTTTGTTAATTTGGCGGGTTTTTAGTGTTCGCAAATATTCTTTTTATTCTTTCGCACAATGATATTTCGAGAACATTCAAGTTTTTTATGTTTCCATGTATGTCCGTAAAACAAAAATTCTTTGTTTCGTACATAAACTTAAATGTTCTCAAAACGACTAAAAAACCTGGCCAGTTTTACGCATCTAAATATAATTTCCGTAGTCAGTATTCGAGAGTGATCGCTCCCGCTTCCCGACCAAGCCTGCATAAGTATCTCAATAATGACACATGCGCAAAAAAAAAAAAAAAAAAAGTCACCGTTAGTAGGACTCGAACTGCGGCTATAATGTTTCAAGGCCCAGCGCGCTATCCACTCAACTACACTGACACGTTCCACAATAGATATTCAAAGTTATATAAAAATTATTTTTAACAGATATAAATGCAAAAGATCAGAAATCAAGCTGAGGTTGACGAAATGCAATTCTTAAGTGAAAATCAAACTGTAGAACTTGATATATGTTTAAGCATGTTTTAACATTACATAACATGAAATCTAGGTACGTACGATATAAGTTTCACGTTTGCTCACGTTTTCTTATAAAGCAAAGGTGAGACTCTTTCTCGTCACTACCTTGGATGCAATGGTTGCCAAGAGTATCCTATCAAACAGGCTCGAAAGCGCACTATTAAGTCCAGTATTATTATAAAGATATAATTTTGCTATTATAACAATTATTGCTCTTTACTCGGACTATGAAGATAACTAGAACTAAGACTTTGTTTTTTGTCAGTCATTTTTTTTAGTATTACTATAATAATTATTCTGTTATATAATTTTGCTATTATAACAATTTTCTGATTTTTTTGCTAATTAAGATTAAGATTTCACTTAGAATTTAATAATATTGATTACAAAAACATTGTTTACAAATTTTTAAATTCTGTTTAATTCACAGTTAATTTGAGTAAAGGTTCTATCTCCATGATAATTGTAAAATTTGTCCCAAAATGTTACTAATTTTAAAAAATTTGAATTATCTGATAGTTTGAATTATCTGATAGTTATCATTATCTGATAGTTTACACAATCATAAAAAGCATTTTGTATTAATTAAAAAAGAATTTTAATTGGATTCATGTTTATAAATTTCAAAAATTCCATTCAACTCGCAATTAATTTAAGCAAAGGTTCTATCTCCATGATGACTTGTATAATTTGTGCCATACTCTCTTCAATGTTAATAATTTCAAAAAAGTTGAATTATTCCTATCATGTTTGATAGTTCTAATTGATCAAAAAACATTAACACTAACAAAAAATGAAATTGCTGATTTATGCTTAATGCTTAAACTTTGTTTTTGTTCTCCTACAAAACTACCCAAAATGAAGATAGAACCTCTGCCCTCTAAGGCGACGATGTATATATTAAATATATATAATAAATACAAAATAGTATACAAGTTTTTTTAATATATTTTCTGATTTTTTTGGGATGTGTAATGAATTCATGGACAGATAAAATTGATTATTTTATTCCAGGGAACTCACGGACAGATAAATTTGATTTTTTTGTTCCAGGGAATTCAAGGTACAGAAGTTGCAAAGGAAGCTTCTGACATTATACTTACAGATGATAATTTCCAAAGTATTGTCAAGGCAGTAATGTGGGGAAGAAATGTATATGATAGCATTTCCAAGTTCATTCAGTTTCAGTTGACTGTAAATCTTACTGCTATATTTGTTTCTATTATTGGATCTACAATGCTCTCTGTAAGCTTTTATTTACTTACATTTTTATTTCTCTATGTTATATTTGTTTCTCATACAATTATTAATTTTTGCAAAATTGTATTATTTAAGGTAAGTCCGCTCAGTGCAATACAACTACTTTGGGTAAATTTGATTATGGACTCTTTTGCCTCATTGGCTCTTGCAACTGAAGATCCAACAGATGCTCTTTTGGAAAGAAAACCTTATGGTCGTACTAAACCTTTAATTTCTCGCTCCATGTTTCGATTTATACTTGGTCATGGTTTATACCAGCTTATTGTCATGTTGGTGTTAATATTTTATGGTCATGTGTTGTTCGAAATTCCAAATGGTTTCAAAATTAAGTACCCATCACAACATTTGACTATTTTGTTTAATGTTTTTGTTATGATGCAAATATTCAATGAAATCAATGCCAGGATGGTTCATGGTGAACGCAATGTTTTCAAAAACATATTATCTAGCAAGCTGTTTATTTTCATTGTTGTCGGTACTTTCATTGCTCAAGTAAGTTTGTTTTTTTTAATGACTATTAGTAAGTAATGCATTCAATACTCTAAATTAGAATTACTTTACACGCTTTTGAGATATTTTTCGTATATGCAACCTACATAATATTGCATAAATCGAAATATGTAACATAGAATTTAATGAATAATTAGTTAATTAACTTTTATAATTGTTTTAAACTGTTTCAATATTCTTATTAGCATTTAATTAAAGCATTTTTTAAACTAACTACTAAACTGTTGACACTTGTTAACATTTTTTAAACTAAACTGTTGCTTATCTGATAAATATGTGTTTGTAATAAAGAAGGATTTTTATTTTCTAATTGTCTGTTTGTGTGTGTGTGTTTTTTTGACATTTTATCTAAAATATTTAGAAGCACAAGAATATTTATTGGCTAAGTTAGCATTATGTTTTAAATAAGTATTGTAAGTAAACATTGTAAATGTTTTAAATAACAAAACTCTTTTTTTTTTTTGAAAATTATAGTTAAATTGGGTAAAAATTCTTCCTTTGATAACCATAATACTATCTCCTAAACCTAATATTTCATGATATCATATAGGAATCCCTAACCTCAATTAAATGTTGCACAATAGCTAATTATTGCATAATTGTAAAAACTGTTAATTTTTTTTTCAGATTAATTTTTTAAACCTTTTACTAAAAGGTAGAGACCTTTAACATTTAAAAGTGGCACCTTTAACATCTGATTATTTTTTGTCTTAAACTGCTATTGATAGTTTGTTAATTGAAGTTTAACATTTGATATATCTGTGTACTGTCTGATATCAGTTTTTTTTGTTTTTACATTTTTTTGCTGTGATAAATGTCTTTCTGTTTATGTGTATATATGTTTAAAAATATAATAGTGTCATAGAGATATGGCAAAAAAATAATAATTTTATGTTTCACAATTTATGTTGCAGGGTTACTTTGAATAGTAGTAAGAGATTGCCCGGTATTTGCTCATTTTCATTTTCAACCAAATTTTCAACCATAAATTAATATTAATATTGAGGTTAACATTGAACCATGTTGTATATAATTTATTTAGATAAGAAATAATTTTTTATTTTAAAAAAATTGATTTTTTAAAATAAGTGTTAATTTTTATTTCTTGTTATGAAATGTTACGAAAAATTATTGCATGACGTCACGTGATATTCAGATTGATCTTATGCTCTGCTCAGTGCGCATGCGCTAGATTTTTTATTTGCTTGTAGATGCTGTAGAATATGAAGAAGCTGTTACAGTAGTATTTGTATTAGCATTGCCAGAAGTAGCTGATACGCATATATTCACATTTACATTAGAGTTTTGCATTTTTTATATATTTAAGATAATTATTTATAAACTTTTCAATTCTGTATTATTAACCCATGAGTTAAAAGTATCAGGATACCCATACCACTTTACTAATGATTTATTACCTTGTTTTTTAATAACCTTTTCAATTCTAAATATCTCTTGACTTGTTTTTTGAAGTTCTTGTTCATAAAAAGTACCTTGTATTTCTTCATTATTGTAATCAGTTATTTTATAAGTGGGTGGATCTGTGTATTGAACTTGTGATATAGTAAATACTTCTTCAGTCCATCTTGGTGTGTATCCTTTTTCAAATGCTCCTTTCTTTTTAGTTATTCTCACTTTATCACCTATTGAAAACTTGGGTTTGATAGGATTAGATATCACTTTACCATTTAGATTCAGCCAAACAATGTTCTCATTCTTTTTATCGCTTGCTTCAGCTGGAGTCATTTTAATTGAAGAATGCTTTGTGTTGTTGTATTGATATACCATTTCATTTAAAACATCAATGTATTTTCTAGTAGAATTAGCTGAAAAGTATTTGAACATTTTTTCTTTCATTGTTCTATTCCATCGTTCAACAACGCAACTTTTTTCTTCATTTTCAGTTGAATAGAGATGAACACCTAATGCTTTAACATGTTTGTTATAAAATTCCAAACCTTTATCAACCCATAATTTATCACATTTCCTAATTTTAAAGATTTTATTCAATGCATTAGCAACTTCAATTCCTGTCTTACTTTTCAATGGGATAATCCATCCATACTTTGAAAATATATCAATAACCATTAATAAATATTTTATACCATTATTAAATTTAGAATAAGCTTGCATGTCAACTAAATCAGCAGCCCATATTTCATCTATTCCATTTGCAATTACTTTTCTTTTTCTAAAATGTTTTATAACAGGTTTATGAAGTTCATTTGCAAGTTCATCAGTCCATTTCAGGTCGTTTGCTTTTTTCCTGTGCGCTGGTAGTTTTTTTGACATAATTCTTTAATACTCATTGGTTCTTTATTTCCCATGCCAAACCGTACTTTAGCAGATATGATAGGTTTTATAATCTTTCTTTCCAATTTTTCACGTGGTGTAGGATTAGGTATAGTATCCATTTGTTCAAGCATCATTTTATCAGCTAAATTTCTATGCTCTTTGTCTGGATAATGCTTATAAGCAAGATCATGAATATAAGCTGCTTTATCAACTTTATCTACAGGCATGCTCCATTCTTTAGGCATTTCAGTAGAAGTTAATCTTTCATCTAAATTAGTGCCAGGTCCTGCAAAGTTCATACCTGGTAAATGCATTTCACCTTTAAACTTTTGAAAAGGTAATTTTTTATTCTTTGTAAAATTATTAATAGATTCCACTAAATCACCACCTTTAGTTCCTTTTGTAAATTGAGTTTTTGTTGTTCCACATAGTGCACAATTTCCACGAAGCATATTTCTTTTGTTTTTACTCACAGCATGTTGTAAGTTGAGTGTATCTGTTTTGTTTTTACATTTAACGCAATACATTTTTTATATATGTATTTTAATTTATTTAATTTAAAAAAATTATTTATATAAGAAAATGGAAGTATTAGATTTGTCATATAATGTAAATAAAAATAATCGTAATAATAATGAGTTATTACCAAAAAGTATAAGAGGACTTATAGTTGGGAAGTCTGGTTGTGGAAAAACAAATTTATTATTGAATTTACTTATAAGACCTGATTGGTTGGACTATAATAATTTACAAGTTTTTGGAAAATCTCTTTTTCAACCTGAATATAAAATATTAAAAAGTTCTTTTGAAAAAAAAGTACCAAAAGAAGATATTCTTAAAATATTTAAGTTACAAGATAAAATAGATAAGATGGATATCAGCCCTGATCTTGTAATTGAAGTCCATTCAAAAAATTTAAAAAATAAAATAGATATGGAGTGTCAGTTTTATGAAACAGCAGATGATGTACCAGAACCTGAAGATCTTGATCTTACTAAAAATAATTTAATGATATTCGATGATTTACAATTAACAAAGCAAAACAAGTGTGAAAAGTACTATATAAGAGGAAGGCATAGTAATGTAGATTGTTTTTATTTAGCGCAAAATTATTTTATGCTACCAAGGAAAACAATAAGAGAAAATGCAAATTTTATATGCTTGTTTAAACAAGATTCAAAAAATGTAAATCATATTTATAATGATCATGTTTCAAATGATATGTCAAAAGAAGAGTTTAAAAACTTTTGTAAAATAGTTTGGTCAAAACCACATAAATTTATTGTTATTGATTTATCATCAGATGTGAAAAATGGAAAATATAGAAATGGTTTTGATCGTTTTTATTTTCCTTTATCTGTATTAAATGGTAGATCCTGAAAGGATCCAACGAAGTCTTGGTTCTTTCAGAACCTATGCTAAATGAAATATATATTTTAATAAATATATATTTAACTAAAGAATCAAACCTAATAATGGGATATTTTTAAATGGTGAATTTTCACCTAATATTAAACCTTTTCCTACTTTTTTATATTGTTTATCGTTTCCAGTTCCTTTTCCATAATAGTAGTAATACCCATTTCCTAAATACCTTCCTTTTTTCCATTCATCTATTAGTAATCCTTTTCCTACTTTTCTAGCTTTAATAGATCTTTTATTATCTTTAATATACAAAACACCTTTTCCAGCAATTTTATTAACTATAGCATTTCCAGCAGCTGCAGCTGTTCCAGCTAATAATGCTGTTGCAGTAGTTTTTGCAATTACTGGAGCAGCACTTGCTAAAAAACTTAAAAGTAAAGGTAGAAATCCACCTTCCACTTTAGAATTATGCATGAGATTTTCTTCATTTAATTCAATTGTTATACCTTTTTTATTTTTAAATGCATTAATTACTTTCTCTAATTGTTTGTGTGTTAGAGCTACTACATCTTTAGCATTTTTATCACTTAGATTTTTAAAAGTTAATTTTATAGTAATTTTTTTTGAATCATTCTCAAGTTCTTTCTTGATTTTCTTCTTTTGATAATCTGAAATTTTAAATTTAATATTTTTATAATCTGTCATTTTTATATATGCACAATTTTTTTAATTTATTTTAATTCCTTTGAATCTACATAAATCTTGATATCTTAAGATATCTAAATCTATTTTTTATATTTTAAAATGTTTATCAATTCTTTTAGAAGTGATACTTGTTCTTTTAAAATAGATTCTTGTTCGCATTTAGAAGTTCGTTCTCTTATATGAAATTTCATTGTTATTCTTTCTCCTTGCACATCAATTGGATTTTCATCTTGATCAATTAACGAAGTTTCCATATCACGAATATCTCCTCTTAGAGATATAGGTAAGTAAATGGGAACATTGGGTTTTTCTACAAGTTTAGCTCCAGGAGCTACAGAGGGGTAAAACGTATAAATAATATTGCTAGGTGAATTATCTAAATAAGATCCTGATATAATACTATTTTTTACATGTATAGTATTAATATGATTTATATCTAATACTTTTACAGATTCATAAACACCTGCAGTATATATTTTACTTTCAAAACCTAAAAGATTTCTGATTGAATTTTCAATTGTAAAATCAACTGCAAAATTTGTTTCAATACCCATTGTAACTTTAAATGTTATTGTACTTCCTACAAAAGTAATTGAATTCAAAGGAAAATGAGAAGCAACTAATTCTTTTTGCAACCAGTCATTGATTGATGAAAGTTCATAGACACCTTTTGGAATATTACGATTAGCTGTTGATGTTTCTTTAGTCTTTGGATCATAAATAGTATAAGTAAATTTATTGTTGTTTGCAGTAATATTATTAAGTATATTATATGTTTCTAAGCTTATTAATGCCATTTCATATTCTTTTTTTCCATCAAGTGGAATAGCTGGTAAAAACTTTCTTCTTATTGTTGAAGTATCTCCTCCAATACATATATCCATTTTTATATATGTATTATTTTTTTTTAAATCACTATGTGATTCTTGCTTCGCTAATTCATTATAATGAATAACTTTACTGCTTTACTTCTCTTAGATGAAATTGTATTATTAATCTTTCTTTACTCATATCTATAGCATAGCGATCATCATCCACTATTTCAACTGTCATTTTTGAAAGTGTGTTTGTTCTTAATGGAAAATAACTTTTAAAACTTGGTTCTTCAACAAGACTCATACCTGAAGGACGAGTCATTGGTAAGAATGTATGCATTACAGTAGTTTTCTTACCGTTTATATTTTTTCCATCTACGATATTATTTAATATATGTAAACACTTATTTTGAGATGAAACGCTGTAGTGAATAGTTTCTAATCTTATAAATGCCATTTCGTATTTTTTTGTTTTATCAAGTTCAATAATAGGATCAAATTGAATTGTAGTAATATTTGATTTATTGTTATGTACTTCAATATCCATTCTTTATATATTTATAATTAATACTTAAATTATATAAATCATTTTTTAAAAAATATTTTACTCTTCATCTTCGCTTTCTAAATCAATGTCTTTAATATAAAGTCTTTCTATCTTATACTCTTTTTCATATACAACTGCATCTAATAATTTTACTTGAATAGATTGAATCATCGATCCGATATATACACCTTCAATTGCTAAGCATCCAACAACGTCACATCTTTTTTTAATAAGACTTTCTCCTAAAATATCACCTTCATTTTTTTTCCTGAATACTTGATCCATCTTTTTACTTTTATAATCTGTTGGTATTTTTGCATATATAACTGGAGGTGCCTTAGGATTATCATTTCTATACTTTAAAATGTTTAAATTGTGAATATTAAGACTTTTCATACCACCTTTTTTTAACTTTGATTCATTTTCAGTAACTTTATCTCTACAAAACTTTTCAATAGATTCAATAATTGTGATAAATATATCATTTTCACATACAAAAGGAATTGAATATCCTGTAAGTTTTTTTGTTTTTAAGTCTATATTTTCATTAACTCCATATGAAAACGATTTTGGGGTTTTTACTCTTAAAGCATCTGAAAAATCTGAATAGTTATAGCCAATAACTACTTTTTGATATGGAACAGGTTTATTAAATTTAATTATTTCTTTTACGTATAAATTTGCTTCATCAAAATTTTCAATACTCACATAAGACATCTTTTTTATATACAAAAGAAAATTATTTAAATCATTTTAATTTTTTATATTATTATGTTGTGAAATGATATAAATAAATAAACATCTTTATAAAATGAATAAAATGTTTCTGAATATTGAAAATAGTAAATTAAAAAAAATAGGATTAATATATAATCGGAATTTAGATCATACTCCATCTTTTGTTAATAATAAAAAATATAGAGTATTTGCACAGCAAGATTTTACAGTAAAATCAAATTCATATAATAACATTTCTTTAAAGTGTGGAGTTAATATAGATGAAGTGTATATATCACTTGCACTTGCAGAAAAATATAAGCCATATTTAAACTTACTAAATTCAGTAGTAGCAGAGTCTACTAATGATATTATAATAACTTTATATAATAATGATAAAAAAGATATAAATATTAAAAAAGGAGATTTTTTATTATATATTTTATCTTATAATGGAATTATAAATATAATCAGTTATATATCTAACGAAGTATTGATCCCAAAGGGGTCTAATTCTTACGGATCCAAAGGATCTAACGAAGCAAAGGTACTTTCAGGACCTAAAAATATAAAACCAAAAGATGAACAACAAAGTGATAAAGACTCTGTTAAATCTATATTATCAAGTATAGGAGAATTAATTACTGATAAAATATGTGATAAAGATAATACTAGATCACAAAGTGATCCTGGCTACTATAAATCTGACAAAGATAAAGACGGTGATAAATCACAAAGTGATAAAGACTCTGTTAAATCTATATTTAATTTTGGTAAATAAAAGAGATTTATTAAAATAACTTAAAATGAATGTTTTTCTTTATAAAAAAGAATGGAATATAATAGGGACTATAATAGGGACTATAAAGAATGTAAAAATGAAGAATGTAAAAGTATTTATCCAGATCTTAACCAGTTTAGAGTTGATCCAACTGCACCACCACCATCTGATCAGCGATATAGATTAGATAAGATAAGTGAAATTCAAGGTAAAATAGAATGTGAAAGAAGTAGAAGAGCTATGTTAAGTAAAAAATATCACAGAGCTGTTAGAATAATTTCAGTTGTTGATAATTCATTACTAGCAACTACTATGACACTTGGAGCTGTTGGTATCGGTTTTTTAACAACAATAGTTGGAACACCAGTAGCTATTGCATGTGAAGGTACAGCATTAGGTATTGGTTTAATGTCATTAATAGGATCTCAAGTAATTAAAAAATTAAATATAAAATCAGAAAAGCATGAAAAGATTAAAGTATTAGCTGACGCGAAATTAAATACTATAAGTGACCATATTTCTAAAGCTTTAAAAGATGGTAATATCGATGATGTAGAATTTACAATGATACTTTCAGAATATGAAAAGTTTCAAGCTATGATTGAACAAATTAGAACAAAATCTAAAAATGAAATTGATGAACAAACTAAACAATCAATATTCAACCAAGGTAAAGAGAAAGCGATGAAAGAGGCGATGGAATTGTTAGAGAATAGGTTTAATAAAAATCAAAATATTAACAAAATAAATATTAATTAAATCATAATATATGTTCAAGTAAAACATATATTATGTTAAAGTAAAACATGTATTATGTTCAAGTAAAACATGATTTATGTTCAAGTAAAACATGATAATACGTTACTACTTATGATTTATGCAAATAAATTAAAATAAAATGTTATGTATATAAAAATGTCGTTTTTAGATATTGTAGATCCGAAAAAAAGAAATGAAGCTTTTAAAGAGCTCGAAAGATTGAAAAAAGGTATTTATCAAGATGCAGTAAATGAAAAGCTTGGATATAATGACTTACAGTATGACTTGAGTAATTTATATAAACCTATTATCGATAGTCAATCTGGAATAAAAGAAAACTTAGCTAAATTAGAAAATAAAGCTGATTTAGCTATAACACTATCAAATTATCCTGCAATAATGGATGTACCTGAAAGTAAAATAGTTTCATTAGGAACTATAGCAACAAATTATTTAAAGTCAGCATATAGTAATAAAAAGGCAGCAGATTTTACATTTGGTATACACTCAAAAGATGGAAAATTGTATATAGGAAAAAAACCAATATTAATTAGTAATAATGATATAACTATTGATAATAAAAAATATATTGGAACTAATGGTCTTTGGGAATTGTTAACAAAATCTAGTCCTGATAAAGATATATACAATGAAGATGATCTTGAAAATTATAAAAATATATTAAAAGAAACAGATGCCATTTCTTCTAGTAAATATCCAGGAAAGCCTAGATCATCTAGAAGTGAAAAATATAATAAAATAATAAAACCCATTTGGGGAGAGATTGCTATAAAATCTGGAAAAGGAGTTATCATTCTTCCTAGTGATCCAAATGAATTAGTTAAAATGCTTGCATTACGAATAGCTGCATTTGAAGCAGGTAATACTGGGGCTAGAAATGAAGCTGTTGCTATTTGTGATGAATTATTACGTCAAGGAGAAATTGATTCTGAATATTATAAATCATTACAAAACATTTTTAGATTAAATAAAAATAGTAAGTAAATAAAAATGTTAATTGTTGAGAAAAAAGTTTATAAAAAGCATTTTGTAAGTGGAAGTGGTATATTTGATGATGTTAATAATCTATATAATCGAGCAAAATCTTCTGATTTTTTTAGAGCATTATCTGGTATGAAGACAATGTTAACTAACCGTTTAAGAGATAAATAAGGGATGCTAATGAATTAAAAAAATAGTAAGTATATAAAAAATGTTAATTGTTGAGAAAAAAGTTTATAAAAAGCATTTTATCGATGGGAGTGGCATATTTAGTCCTTTTAGAGGATTACTTAATAATAAATCGATTAATAATGCACTTAAAATATCACGTAATTTAGCTAATAAAGCCATTGCTAGTGATTTAGGAAAAACTGCAATAGATGCTGCAAAAGTAGCAGGTAAAGAACTAGCTACAAATGCAATCTCTACAGCTAAAGATATTATATTAGAAAAAGGAAACAATTTGATTAAAAAATCAAAGCTTAAACCTGAAAGTAAACAAGTACTTGCAAATTTAGTTGAATTTGGAGCTAATGATCTTGCTCAAAATATATCTAATGAAGTAACAACAAATATAAATAAATTGATGATGGGATCTGCAATACCATCTAAAAGATCTAAAAGAGGATTAAATAAAAAATTAAGCCATTCAAACGCTATTAAACTGGAAGAATTAGTAAAGATGGGAAGAGGATTAAAAATGGCATAATTTTCAGTAACATTTTTTTATAAAATTAATGTAAAATGAATTAAAAAAAATTTTATGCATATAAAAATGGCAGATTATAAAAGTTTAGATTTAACAGAAGATCCCTTTATTGATGATAGTATTTTCAGATATCAATTTGGAGAATATACTCCACAAAATGGTACAAATATAAATGATACCGTACCAATAAAAATTAATATTGAGATGACAGATTCATTTTTTAAACCATCTAAAGCTTATATACAAGTTGAAGGAAGACTTCAAGCAGCAAGTGGTGCATCCTATGCTGATATAGATGTAGTTACACTTACAAACAATGGAATTATGCATTTATTTGATAGAATGGCATATGATTTATCAGGACAGAATATAGAAACAGTAAATAATTTAGGACAAGCAACTACAATGTTAGGAATGCTCAAATATTCAAATGACTTCCAATTAGCAGAAGGATTAAATCAACTATGGTACAAAGATACTGTAACAGATGCAAATTTGACTACTAATGTTGGATTTACAGTAAGACAAGCATACATTATAAAAAAACCTACTACAAAAGGTACATTTTCGTTTTGTATTCCTTTAAATCATATTTTCGGATTCTGTGAGGATTATACTAAAGTAATTTACGGATTTAAACATACATTAACTTTACAAAGAAAAAATGACAATGATGCTATTTTTCGATCTGCTGCAGCAGCTATAGGAAAAGTAAATCTTACAAAAATATCATTATGGATGCCTTATGTTACACCATCAGATAAAGCGAGACTTAATCTTAATACTATTATTAAAGAAAAAGCAACAATTCCAGTAGCTTTTTATTCTAGATCGTGTGAAACTATAACTCCTCAACAAACATCTAAAATGACTTGGAAACTTGGTGTTAAAAGTGATGAAAAACCTAGATATATTATCGTTGGATTCCAAACAAATAAAGATAATGATCAAACACAAAATGCTTCAATATTCGATCATTGTAACTTAACAAATATGCAAGTTGTGATTAATAATATAAGATATCCTGAAGCTGATTATGAACTATCATTTTCAAATCAACAAATTTCAAGAGCTTATACAGATGTATCTAACTTTAAAGAAAATTTTTGTGGAATAGATAAAATCATTTCAAATTGTAACATAACACCTTCAGACTATAGAGATTTATATCCACTTATGGTTTTTGATTTAAGACATCAATCAGAAAGATTAAAAGCTTCATCATCAGATATTGTTATTATAGCAAACTTTAGTGAAAATGTTCCAGTCGGAACTGAAGCGTTTGCTGTTATTGTGTCAGAAAGATTAGGTAGACTAAAGTCTAATGGAGATAGATTTAACTTTGAATATTAGAAAAAGAAAATAGTAAAATGTGTAATAAAAATATTTTTTGAAAATGAGTTAAATAATTTTCTTGTATATATAAAAATGAGTGATAAAATAAAATATACAAAAAAGTATTTATTAAATTTACTAAAAGAAAATAATATACAACAAACATCTAAAGATCACATTGCATTAGTTATGATTGCTATGGATAATAATTTAATTGATAAAGAATTTATACAATCAAATATCATTACTAAAAAACAAAAAAAACCAAAGATTGTAAGAGTTAAAAGAGTTAAAAAAGAAAAAGTAATAAAAGAGAAAAAAAAAGCTGGAAGACCAAGAATTCATCCTATAAAAGAAAAAAAAGAAAGAGATCCTAAATATGATTGGCTTGCGAAAATTAGAACAAATCCAACAACTATAAAACTTACTAATGTAGAAACAGGAGAAGTTAAAATATACAATTCATTTTATGATTATATTCGTAAAGAAAAGCATTGTAAATCATATGCTGAGAAGTATAATGGAAAAGTTAAAAATGGAGTAAAAATAGAAATAATAAAATCAGAAAATGAAAAATAAATTATTTTTATAGATTTAAGTCTATAAAAATATATAATAAGAAATGTTTATTTGCTATCAATTAATTTCTTAACAAGAAATTTAAAAAATTGAAAATGATATAAATAATTTTTTCTTGTATATATAAAAAAATATAATAAGAAATGATTTTTGCTATCAATTAATTTCTTTACAAGAAATTTAAAAAATTGAAAATGATATAAATAATTTTCTTGTATATATAAAAATGGAAAATAGAAATGTAAAAGAATTAAAACAAATCGCAAGAGAGCGAAAAATTAAATATTATGGTAGAATGAGAAAAGCAGATCTCATTAGAGCAATTGAACAAATAACTCCTATATCAGATAGACCTATTCCAAATAATATTTCACAAAATACTTTAACACCTACACAATATGTTCCAATTAGTTATATTAATACCATTAAGAACAAAGTGAATTCATTTGCTAATTGGATTATAGACTATGTTCCTGAACCTATTAAAAATGTTGCTAATGAAAAACTTACATCAATAAAATCAACTGTTTCTAATTTCTTTGGATTTAAAAGTGAACCTATAGAATCTAAAAAAGAAAAAAAGATAGAAAAGAGAGAAAAGAAACCAATAGTATTTAAATTAACACAATCAGCTCTTAAAAATATAACTAAACAATTTTCAGCTGAAGGTGCTAAAGAATATGATGCTTTGTCCTTTATGAAAAAATCTAAAAATAATGTAATTGATATACTCAAAAGCAATAAAGGATCAAAGATCTATATTGTTCTTTCATGTGAAATGGAGCGTACTGATCTTAAAACAGGAGAAACTATAACAATTTTGCATCATTTTTCAACAAAAGCAGAAGTTGTATTAGAGTCAACAGATTTAAACGAACTTTATGAAAGAGCTGAACAGAAAATTTTAGAATCCTTGTCAGCATTTCAACAATTAGGATCAAGTTGGAGATTTGTTTCAGTTAAAAAGATGGACATTAATATCATTGAATATAAACCCCTTAAAGGTAAATCTTACATTCCTCTTCCTAAAGAGTTGGCATCTAAAAAAGCAATTATTAATATGAAGAATAAAGACAATGAATGCTTTAAGTGGTGTGTTGCTAGATTTTTATATCCAAAAGAAAAAAATTCTGAAAGAGTAGATAAAGATTTAAAAGAACAAAATAAAAAATTAAATTGGGAAAAAATAAAATTCCCAGTGTCACTCCATCAAATTACTCAATTTGAGAAAAATAATCAAGACATCAGTGTTAATGTCTTTGGTTATGAAAATTCTGTTTATCCTTTAAGAATATCAAATGAGAAAAATAGACAACATCAAATAGACTTGTTACTCATTTCAAATAATGAAACCAATCACTATTGTTTAATAAAAAGTTTAAGTAGATTACTTTCATCACAAATATCTAAAAATGAACATGCTATGCACTTTTGTCGAAATTGCTTGTTAGGATTTAATACTGAAAAATCTTTATCAAAGCATAAATTGTATTGTGATACTCATGATTCAGTACGAATTGAACTTCCAAAGCCAAATACAATGACTGAGTTTAAAAATTATAACAAGTCTATGAGAGTGCCCTTTGTAGTCTATGCAGACTTTGAAAGTATTATTAAACCTATTAATACTTGCGCACCTAATCCAAATGAATCTTATACAAAGCAGTACCAAAAGCATACACCTAGTTCATTTTGTTACTATATTAAATGCTTTGATGAAAGTGTATATCAAAGTAAACTAGTTACATTCACTGCAAGTAATGAAGATGAGGATGTAGCACAAAAATTTGTTAATATGCTAGAAGAAGATGTAAAAAAGATTTATAACAAGTACTTAAAGTTTCCAAAAGATATAATATTTACTTATAAAGACAAAGAAGAATTTAACAATGCAAAAATATGTCATATTTGTGAAAAAGATCTTAATGAAGATAGAGTACGAGATCATTGTCATATTACTGGAAAATATAGAGGTGCTGCGCATAGTGATTGTAATTTAAATTATAAAATTCCAAAATTTATTCCAGTGCTATTTCACAATTTATCTGGCTATGATTCTCACTTGTTTATAAAGAAATTGTCAGAAGGAGGAAAATCAGAAGGAGGAAAATCAGAAGGAGGAAAAATAAATTGTATACCCAACAATGAAGAAAAATATATCAGCTTTTCTAAAGAACTTAAAGTAAATGAATTTATGAATAGAGAAGGTAAAAAAGTTGAAGTTAAACTGCATCTACGTTTTCTAGATAGTTTTAAATTTATGGCTGCTAGTTTAGATAGTTTAACTAAAAATTTGTCAAAAGATCAATGTAAAAATATTAGTAGATACTATTCTGGAAATGAACTCAATTTATTGTTAAGAAAAGGTGTTTATCCTTATGAATGGGTTGACTCTATTGATAAATTAAATGAAACACAATTACCACCAAAAGAATCATTTTATTCAAGATTAAATGATGAAGGAATAAGTGATGAAGATTACTTACATGCTCAAAATGTATGGAAAGAGTTTCAATGTAAAACATTTAGAGATTACCATAATTTATATAACGAATCTGATGTATTACTACTAGCTGATGTCTTTGAAAATTTTAGAGATGTCTGTTTTAACAATTACAAATTAGATCCTGCTTGGTACTATACAGCACCAGGATTAGCTTGGGATGCTGCTTTGAAAATAACAGAAGTAAAATTAGAATTATTAAGTGATTATGATATGATCTTAATGATAAAGGAAGGAATAAGAGGTGGAATTAGTATGGTTTCTAACAGGTTAGGAACTGCTAACAATAAATATATGGAAAATTATGATGAAAGTAAAGAATCTACTTACATACAGTATCTAGATGCAAACAATTTATATGGGTGGGCAATGAGTAAACCACTTCCTACACATGGATTTAAATGGATGAATGATAAAGAATTAAAAAATTGGAAATTTACTTCTTGCATATTAGATGTAGATTTAGAATATCCTGAACATTTACATGATGTTCATAATGATTATCCTCTAGCTCCTGAAAGATTAAAAATAGACAAAGTTGATAAATTAATACCTAATTTAAATCATAAGAAAAATTATATCATACACTATGAAAATCTTAAACTTTATGAAAGGTTAGGAATGAAAATAACAAAAATTCATAGAGGAATAAAGTTTGAAGAAAGTGCATGGTTGAGTAAATACATTGAACTCAATACAAATCTAAGAACAAAAGCAACAAATGACTTTGAAAAGGACTTTTTCAAACTTATGAACAATTCAGTATTTGGAAAGACAATGGAGAACATTGAAAACAGAGTTGATGTAAGATTAGTTACAAAAAGAGAAGAAGCTATTAAATTATCATCAAAACCAAATTATGAAAGTAGAACGATATTTGATGAAAATTTAATAGCTATTCATATGAAAAGAACAAAGCTTGTATATAACAAACCTATTTACTTGGGTATGTGTATTTTAGATTTGAGTAAAACACTAATGTACGAATTTCATTATGATTACATAAAAAATAAATATGGAGATAAAGCTAAACTTTTATATACAGATACAGATTCATTAATCTATGAAATAAAAACAGAAGATTTTTATAAAGATATTTCTAATGATATTGAAAGTAAATTTGATACAAGTGAATTTAATAAAGATCATCCAGCTGTTCAAAATGGATTTAAAGTTGGAACAAATAAGAAAGTATTGGGAATGTTTAAAGATGAATCTGTAGGAAAACAAATTACAGAGTTTATTGGACTCAGATCAAAGTTGTATTCTTACAAAATAGATGAAGAAGATAAAAAGAGATGTAAAGGAGTAAAGAGAAATATAGTAAAAAATTATATAACACATGAAGATTATAAAGACTGCCTGCTTAGCAGGAGAAATCAGATGAGAAAAATGAATGTCATAAGATCTCATTTACATGATGTTTATACAGAAGAAATTAACAAAATAGCACTCAGTGCAGAAGATGATAAAAGAGTTATTTTAGATGATGGAATTCATACCCTAGCATACGGACATTATAAATTAAAATAAACATATATGTAAGTAATTTTTTTATTTAAAAAATCTTAAACTATTAATAAAAATGAATAAAAGAATCAATGTTGAAGGAATCATATTACCAAATGTACCATTAACAAACTTTCAGTTAATAAAAGCAGTAAAAAAATTAAAAATTAAAAATTTTAAAGGTGTATTTGTAAGAGATGAATTACCTAAAAATACACAAAAAAAAGAATGTGGAATATTAAATACTGGAGATTCAAGTACAGGTGGATTTCATTGGATTTGCTGGTATAAAGACGGAGATATGAAACTAAGTTTCGACTCTTATGGCCTACCACCACCAGTTGAACTCGTTCAATACTTACACAGTCCTGTTTACTACAATACTGAACAAGTTCAGTTTGGAAATACTTCCTATTGCGGGCACTTGTGTCTCTATGTCTTGAAAAAACTAAATGATGGAAAAGAATTTCAAAACATCATCAATTCACTTTGGTGAATCTTAGATATATTATAAAAAATAAATTAAATAATAATGAGTATATAAAATGAGTATTAATATATTCGGTAGTAGTTCAATGAATGGATTATCTGCTTTTGGTAGCACATCAGGTGGCAGTTTAAATCTAAATATTAATGTAGACAATAAAGCAACTTCAGACGTTGATATAAATACACATAAAATAATAAATTTAGTTGATCCTACTAATGCACAGGATGCAGCTACAAAGCATTATGTAGATAATAATCAGATTTCTAGCAGTTCCTATCTAAAAATAGATGGAGCTAATAGTATGAGTGCTAATATAAATTTGAATTCACATAAATTGATTAATGTAGTTGATCCTACTAATGCGCAGGATGCAGCTACAAAGAATTATGTAGATCGCTTAATTCCTTATCAACATAAATATAAAGTTTTGATTATAGCTGGTCAATCAAATACATATGCTGGTAGAGAATGGGGTTTATCTCAATCAATAACTAATGTAAATTATATGAACAGACGAATAGTCCAATTTGCGATGGATAATGGACAAAATGATGTGTTACTTCCTTGTTCATTGAGGCTAGATGTAAATGAAACAGATAATAAATGTTGGGCAGGATATGGTTCAATACTTGCTGGACTTATAATGCAAGACGCTGTAGGTGCAAATACATTAAATATGATAAATCCAGATGAATGCTTAATGATACTTCCATGCATGCTAACTGCTAAAAGTTTCAGTAATGATTATTTTATGCCGTATGGAATTGGTTTTAAAGATTTAACTCGTAGAATTAATTACATTTCATCACATTATAACGCAGAGTTTTGCTGTATGACTTGGAGTCAAGGAGAAGACGATTCTATAACTGGTTGGTGTGATAACTATGCATATATTCTAATGAATTTTATACAAACCATTAGAGATTACATTGCATACTCATCAAACCAATTTGATACATTGCCAAACTCACAAATAAAAGCAAATAAAATGCTATTCATTACATTTCAAATGCTATCTTCATGGGTTCAAGCAAACTCAACTACAGCAACTCAAGTTCAAGATGCATTAAAAAATATTATAAATTATTCTCCATATACAGCTAGTATATCTCTAGATGGTATGCCTCCCAATCTAAGGAGTGCAAATTTCGATGGAGTACATTATGATTCAAGACAACAAATATTTTTAGCAAACAAATTTTTTGAAGCAATACCATTTGCAATGAATAATATATATGGTGGTGGCTATGGAACACCATATAATCCTGGAGAAGTATTATTAGTTAGACAAGTTGCTGGATATTTATTTCTTAACAATTATTATAGCGCCTATAGAGTATTTAATTCTACTCCATCTACTGCTCAATTATATAGTACATTATTTACTAATTGGCAGTATAAAAACAAAGATGGCTATTATAAATATAGACTTAAATATAAAATTAATGATGTATGGAATAGTATTATATTTAAACAAGCATTCCTTCCAATGATGTCTATGGCTTACCAAAATGTTGCACAACTCATATCAACAGATACACCATTTGGATGTACAGAATTAGGACAAGGATTTTGCGGTTTAAATTTGACAACTACAAAAAGTATGATGAATTCTGGAGCAGTACTTACACTAGATACAAGTGGTGGTTATTGGGCACCTGTATGTCAAAATATAAACTATTTATATAATGGACGACCTGCTATGCCTATATTTGATAATTATATACAAAATAGTACTCTTCCATTTGTAGCAACAGAACTAGAATTATATGCTATAAGAGATCCTTTATAATATTATTAAGACAATTCTACTACGCATAAGCGCTACTACGCGTAAGTAAATCCCAGCGCATGCGCACTGAGCAGAGCATAAGATCAATCTGAATATCACGTGACGTCATGCAATAATTTTTCGTAACATTTCATAACAAGAAATAAAAATTAACACTTATTTTAAAAAATCAATTTTTTTAAAATAAAAAATTATTTCTTATCTAAATAAATTATATACAACATGGTTCAATGTTAACCTCAATATTAATATTAATTTATGGTTGAAAATTTGGTTGAAAATGAAAATGAGCAAATACCGGGCAATCTCTTACTACTTTGAATGCTGTTCAGAGTAGATTCTGTTGCGGAATGTCTATACGCGAAAAATAGTATAATATATCAATTGTTAATAACCATAGCAATCCAACGAATTTCTTTAATTTCTACGTTTTTCTACGTACTTATTTTTCTTTTCTTTTTTTTTTAACTTTATTGTATAAACAGAAACCATAACTTAGATAACACTGCTGATGTAGAGTACAGAGTATTACGACTTTTTAAGAGAAAGTATTAAAATTATAAACAATTTATAAATAATTTACGGCAACCAATAAATAAAATAAAGTTTATTGAAATATTGGTTCAAACATTTTTATGTGCCATAGTTGCAACTAAAGAAGATTCGTAATAAGCTGTTTTTTTGTATTACCTGATTTATAATTTTGAATTTGATTATATAAAATTATAGTAAATTTTAAAATGTTTAGATCTTCCTTGTTCAATTTGGTGGTCAGGCATTTTCAGCTTCACCGTTGAGTTTGAATCAATGGGTGTGTTGTATATTTATTGGTGTTTGTGAGTTGCTGTGGGGGCAGATAATTGTGACAATACCAACTGCGATCAAATTCAAAGAGAGAAAGAAAATAATTTTTCATAAGTAATACAATGCTTTTTTTTTAACTTTTTTAATAAAAAATCATTGAACGTGTACTTGTACTCGTATATTTTTATACGCATTTGGTATCTACACGTGCATATTATTTAAATCCGTAAATTTTTAAAAAGCACATATTTTATTCACACATATTTTTATGCATATAATATTTTTACTCACATATCAATAGAAATATACGCATTGTTAACATTTGGATTTGCATTTTATTTATACAGAAGTATGATTATTTATACTGACATGATTTTGTATATAAGATTATTTATTTCAGTTTAATGTAATTTTTATGGAGGATATATTTTAGAAAATCAATTAGAGTTTTGTGAAAGAATATTTTTGTTAGAAAAACGTTTAGGGTTTTTTTAAGAAAAAAAAAAACGGTTACGGTTTTAGTAAGAGCTTGGGATGAGGTGTTTTTTAAGATTGCAACTTTTGAATTCATTAACTAGGCGAGTTTTTATTTGTTTTTTATGCTGAAATTTTGATAGGTTTTAAGTGTTTTTTGTTCTATTTGTTGTATTCGGATTGGTATTCTGTACTTTATTGCAATGTTTACTTGTATTTTACTTTATGTTGTTAACAGTTGATGTTAACAGTTTATTATTATTATTATTGATATTATTATTGTTCTTATTATTATTATTATTATTATTGTTATTATTATTATTGATTTTGTTTTTTGATTTAATGTTTTGGTTGAATTTTTTGAAAAGAAAATTTTTTAGATTAGATTAAAAAGAAAAGAAAATTGCATTTTTATATATTTAAGTCATTTTATCATTTAAATAAATATTATATCTAAATGAATATAAATTATAGAAATTTCTATTTGTTTACATATTCAAAAAAAAAAGGGATACACTACAGTTTAAAATACTTCTGTCGGCGTTGGTATTATTTAGTCCAATATAAAAATAACTGAGTAGGCATCTATGGTAAAATTTGAATAACGTCAACAGACTGTTAATCATCAACAGCTGACGTTACTCAAAAACATCATTTTTAAATAACGTCAATAACAGTTATTGACGTTATTTCATTTTACTCTAATTTTATTATTTGGTGCTAAAAATCTCAATGTTATTCTTAAAAAGCTCTGGGAAAGTGATAATGAAATAATTGGTTTAAATTGTTTCATATTGATGTGAATCAATCGTTGGAATTTATACTAAGACATACAATTATACAAGTGTTTGTAATTTTTTTTTTTTTTATTGTTGTCATTTTTTTTTTATTTATTGATACCTTTTTTCTTTTGAAAAATGTATAATTTTAGAAGGTTAATAGCATGGTTTCTTTACATATTACTTACATATAAAAAAGAAGGGACATACTATATTTATATTTATACTATTACAATGTTAGAATGTATCATGTACATGTGTATATGATACATTGTAACGACTACTTTTGAGAGGACTATTTATGCGGCAAAATAGGTGTGCAATATAAAACAACTGTTGTAATTCAGAACAAATTCAACCATGTGAGCTTAAATAAAGTCAAAGTAGTTAACATCTAAGTAAATCCCGAGATATCCCGAGATTAGTTTCCGTAATTTCCCGGGATTTCGGGATCGTCAAAAAAAGTAAAAGTTAATAAAGTTTAACTTTATAATTGTAATTAAGTAATTAGTACTTCGCCTTCAGTATAGTAGCTATTTGGTTGAGTAACTATTTTCTTTGCAATGTTTTCGTTGGAATGTTAAAACTCTCTCTTCTGTATTTTATTAAAAACAAAAAGTCAAAACATCATTGCATGTCTGCAAAATATGTACGATAAAACATGTATAAATATATATATATATATATATAAATATATATATATATATATATATATATATATATATATATATATATATATATATATATATATATACATATATATACACACACACATACATACATAACTAGTATATTATAATCAAATAAATTAAGTTTAAGCGCTTGCTGGTTGAAAGAGCAAGCGCTTGTTTTTATAAGAAGGTATACCTTAGTTTAATTTTGAATTTTCTGCTTCCAAAAGTTTGGGCGATTGTAATTTTAATTTATACCATTCATTTAATTTCGAACGTGTGCGTGATTCAAATTCCATTTTTATTTCCATTAATTTTAAATTCAAATACGCGCGTGATTAACGACAGTTTTTTTAAAGTCAATTTAAGTAAATTAAACTTATCAAAAAACAGAAGGTTTATTAAATAACAAAATTTTCTTAGCTTCCGTTTAATTAATGAAGTCATGCATATTTATATTACTTTTCAAATATTTTTATTTATACTGTCTCCATTTTAAGGTATTGTTTTATAATTTGAAGTACTTAGGTTCATTAATTTTTAAAAGTCGTACTTTTAATATAACAAAATTAAGCTAAAACATGTTTTTAACTTAATTTTACGTTCAAATGTATTAAACATTTTAGTTATATTATTATATAAAACTATCATTTTAATGAGTAGTTAAAAAGTATTCAATTAAATTTTTTTCTATTCAACCCCGGGATTTCCCGGGGACAAATTTCTCAATCCCGAAATACCGTGATTGAAAATTTCCGGGATTTTAACCATCTCTAGTTGCTATCTGGGTAACGCAGTTTTTGTGGCTATTGATATTTCTACGATATATCGTTAGTTACCAATTATAGCTTTTTAGCTAGCTACAACATAATGACAAGTCTGTTTCTATTTCAAAGCTAGATTTCGCAGCTTTGTAGCTCGTAGATATGTAGCTAACTGTAATAAACAACAAATCTAAAGCAACTTGGTTGCTTATTATGATCGGAGTAACGTATCTATTTTTTGACTTACTTTACGGTGTAGTAAATGGCGCTTTATAAATTATTCAAATTTATTTCTATGGAATTTGAATAATTTTATCAGTGAATTATGTCAAAACGAGAGCTTAAGATGCTATGATTGTTTTTGCTTAAAGTTTTAATGTTTAAAAAAACCTGTTTCGTTTTTATATAATTTTGTATAACCCCTAATTGTCAATGTAAAGAACACCATTTTAGAACTTATCGGTCGATTCTGCTCAGCAACGTTAACTTAATTTTAATTAAAATTCTTTAAGAAAGTGCCTAAATTTACTTAAAGATCCTAGCTCTAATCTGTTCTAGTGCATATTAATGGTCAAAACGCAACATTATCAATTTGCACAAAAAATATTTGAATTCCGACCAAGAAAGAGCTTATAATAAAGAAAAATAGCCGATAAACGATTAGAACAAATAATATTAAACTATGATGTTCATGTTACCGGTGATTTTAATTATAACACGATTGATTGATCCGAAATTAATTATCCATTCTCTCCTACTGAGGGTGATTCTCAAGCTAATAAATTAATAGACTCGATAATTGCTTCTTATATTGATGCGTTAGTAATCTTACCAAAAAGCAAACTTTGAATCAAAAAATATTTTGAATTTTCTAATTACTAATAATAATAAAAAAACTTTGTTCTATTTGTTCACTCATCTCCTTTATGTAATGCAAAACAAGGTCATCATTTATTAAAATGCAATTATATACTAAAGAATCTAATCTGGGTAATAAACTTACGAAGCCTATAATATTGTATCATAAAGGTAATTACAAATCATTTTCAAAGTATATTGACAACGTCGATTGGGTTAAGGAATTTAACAAGAAGTTAATCAATGAACAATATAAATTGTTTCTGTTTAATTACAATTATGCGTCACAAGAATATATTCCGGTGATTAAAAACTAAAAAACTAATTTTTAAAAAAGAGAAAGTGAAGACTTGTTCTAAAACAATGCAGTTTTTCATATCCTCTATTTCATATCCTCTTTATTTTATATTTAAAAAATCTATAGAAGATTGTACTATACCTGATATTTGGAAAAAGGCTAATATAACGCCTATATTTAAACAAGGAAGCAAATTGAAACCAACAATTTACAGACCAGTATCTCTGACGTCAATATTTTGTAAAATATTAGAAAGAATAATTGTTGATAATATAATCAAACATTTAATAACAAACAAGCTATTAGCATACAGAACAGCTTTCTGAAAAGTAAGAGCTGCGCAACAAATTTACTAGAATTTCTTGATACCTTGACAGGCGCATTGTTAAATGGTATTTCAATTGATGTTTTGTATACCGACTTTCAAATATCGCAGACAAAACTATGTGCTAAGGTTTATGCTTCTGGTATTTCTGGTATGCCTTTTAAATAGATTTTGGTGCAAGTAATAAAAGATATTCTTATTTCATGAAAAATGATGGCAAACTAAAAGAAATTGAAAAATCTACTCTATAAATCTAAAAAGATTTAGACATTTACATATCTAAGGATTTGAAATGGGAAAAACAAGTAAGGAATGCTGCCAGTAAGATAATATTAAAGATTACTTTTAAGTATAAAGATAAATATCTTATGAAAATGCTTTATTGCACGAAAGTTAGACGTCATTTGGACATTGCTTGGAATCTTGGAACCTCTATTACAAAAAAATTTCAAAGAACTTAAAAACGTTCAGAGAAGAACCACTAAATTGATACCAGAATTAAGACATCTGGGATATAATCAAAGACTAAAAATATTAGATTTAACAACTTTAGAAGTTCGAAGACTAAGAGGTGACCTTATAAAACAATATAAGTTATATAAAGGTTTTGAATCTATTGATATGAAGAAAGTCCAGATACAAATACATTCAATTAATACACCAGATCCACCATCCAGTATAAGACAAACATCGTGTTAAATCAGAGTTTGTTAAATATTGTTTAAGTAGACAACACTTTAAATTGGGTTGTCTTTGGATGGAATAGTTTACCAGAATCGGTATTGGAATCTACATCAGTCAAAAAATTTAAATCCAACCTTAAACTGATTGACATACAAATAATATTAAACAAAAACAAATTACAATTAAATTATGAGACAATTATTGTATTGGCGTCATAAATATTGCCTGGTGCTCTATCTAAACAACATTTGAATCATATGATATATTATAACAAAATTTATCACATTAATTTTTTTCGTCTTTTCATAATTCACAGACCTAATCATTTAATGGAAAATATGTTATAGTAAGCAAAATGTCATACAGACGCTATAATATTTTTAAATCACCCTAACTACACCGAGTAGTATATACAAAAAAAGGTCATTGTTTACTGACATTTGGCGACTACTGTTCCAAGTTTTTCACTAAAGTTTCTGTAGGGGGGTTAGACATCCTTACGCGTCCCCTTGAGACGTCCCTGCAGATATATATACAGTACTGTGAATATGTTTTAGACCACTTATATAATTAGTTGTATTTTTAATTTTTTTCCTGTGTATTTTTTTTTTAAGCATACTTAAGTTGAGTAATATTTGAGAAAGATTGAAAGAATATATTATCTTGAATAAAGAAACAAAAATTTATGAGGAACATGAGGGATATGTTTGTTTATTTATTAAAACGATAATTGTCATAATAACTGCAGACCAAGCGTTCATTTAAATAATACATAAAAATAATATTTTCAACTTTTTTCTTACTGGTTCAGGTTCATATTTGTTCATTTAAGTTTTTAACAGTATAAAATGTAGTCATAGAGTGAATTTAATACAATAATGATCGGTTTTGGTACATTTTTTAAAAAGTTGTTATTTTTTATGAATACAGTTAAACAAATAGTTAAAAATAATTAAATAAAGTTATTAGTTTACATTTTTAGATTAATATGGTGTTGCTATGGGTAAAATATCTTTAATAAAGTTACAGGGGTGGGACCGCAAAATGTGAACACTTTTCTGATTGTAATAATTAATTTTCTGTTAAATATGAACTATTTTAAATAAGAATGTCCAATGGTTGGACATTCTTATTTAAAATAGTTCATATTTAACAACTCTTTAGACACTTTTTGATGAATGAGAGAGTACAACTACATCTAACGAGAAAATAGTTATAATAAAACAAAAACGTTCACATTTTGCGGTCCCACCCCTGTATTGTGCTTCACAAAGAAGGTTATTCGCAGCGCCAAATTTCTTCCAAAACAGGATATTCGAAGACTGCTATTAGAGAAATCATTAAAAAGTTTAGAGAAACTGGCTCCCTTGGAAATAGAAAGAAAAGTGGCAGACCTCCTAAGCTAACAAAAGATGACGATAAATATTTAAAAACCCTTTCTTTAAGAAACAGGAAAAAAACATCCACCGAATTGGCAAAGGACATTAATACAGCAACTGGGAAAAATGTTAGCTCTTCTTGTATTCGACGACACCTACTCGTCGAAAACCTTTATTACGGCGTGGCAATAGAGAAAAACGACTTAAATATGCAAAACAACACAAAGATTGGACCCAGGAAATGTTTAATCGGGTTCTGTACACTGATGAGTCCAAATTTGAAATTTTTGGAACGAAAAGACGTCAATATGTTCGAAGAAGAATAGGAGAAGCCTGTCAGCCCGAGTGTTTAAACCCTACTATTAAACACGGAGGAGGCTCTTTACAAGTTTGGGGCTGTTTATCTTCTACTATTTGGGGTAGGTGATCTGATCAAAATAGAGGGACGACTCACCGGGGAACGTTATGTGGATATTCTAAGACAGTATGCTATACCATCCGGAATGAGACAAATGCGCCATAATTTTGTTCTGCAGCAGGACAATGACCCAAAATATTGTTCCCGAGTGGCAAAAAATTATTTAAATGAAATAGCAGAAGAAGGAATACTGGACATGATGACGTGGCCTCCCCAGAGTCTAGATTTGAATATAATCGAGCATATTTGGGATTACTTGGACAGGAAAAAGGTCGAACATGCTCCCCGAAATGCTGAAGAATGTTTTCAAGTACTTCAAAGAGAATGGCACAACATACCGCAGGATTTTATAACAAATTTGTATGAAACTATTTCCCGGCGAATATCGGCTGTGATTAAGGCAAAAGGACGACATAGTAAATATTAAGGGTTTTTTTATGAAGTGTGACATTAAAAAATTTGTTATTGTTGTTATTATTTTGTGTGAAATATATGTGTTTTAATAATTTTATAATATAGAATTCGAAACTTAAATATTAAGGAAGAATTCTCTTAGATTTTTTGAGAAAATGTAAGTGGTCTAAAACATATTCACAGTACTGTATATATATATATATATATATATATATATATATATATATATATATATATATATATATATATATATATATATATATATATATATATATATATATATATATTTGCAGGGATAATTTTCTTATTTATAAAAATATTGTCTCTAAAAAAATCAAATCAAGTTCCACAAATCAATTCACAAATTTTATCAAGCAGTTCACAAAGGTTTGGAAGTAGCAGTAAAATAAGTAAGCATTGCTACTGTTGAGTACCATGACTACCATCTTGCGTTACCTAATGTTTTTGGTAATACCAGTTTGCATTTCCCAATTTATATAAAAACTGCATATCGTTACGCTGTTTAAAGGCCAACAAGATATACTTTTATACAGTTAGGTGAAATGTGTTGGATAAACTCAAGCAAGTCACAGATTAAAAAAGCGTCACCTAACTTTCCTAACTTTTTTAATCTGAAAGATGAGTAATGCTTTTGCCGTGATGTGGTCAATCTTTTTGAGGCTATTTGTATTATACATTTCTAACTTATCACATTCGAGTGACCTGGATAAATTATTTATAAATTCTATTTATAGATAGTTCATCCAAGAGCCTTGAAGCCGTATTGCTTCACGAAAAAAAACAACTGTCCATTTTGATGTCTCTCTGTACATCTCAAAGAGGTATGCACCAGTTTCAAGATGACTATGGATGTGAGGTCATTTTAGACTCAAAATGGTATTATTTTTCATGGGCCTTCAACGCGGTTTCACAAGATTTTCTTCTTTCTTTTGTCTCCAAAACAGCCTAGATAATAATAAGTTGCACGACCACAGAAAAAACTGGCCACATTGAGTGGAATTCTGTTGACATAACCATATTGAGGTGAAAGCCGCTGACTGAGCCTCAAAATGCGCATCATATCATCCATTGCACATCAACTTGCTGTTGAAGAGCTGGCACATTTTACCTCCTTCAGACTTTTTTTAGAAGCTATTTAAGATTAGAGCCAACATTTTTACATGCTAATGAGACGAGTTTGCCAAACTCCATAACAGAAAGGAGACCGTGGCTAGAATAATTATCTTGCAGAAGTTCACGTCTTCCTGGGTAATCACAAGGCTGAAAATTATATTCCTTTGGTTGAGATACTCTTAAAAAACTATGCTGTAACGCGATGCAAAATGTCACTCAAAGTCCATATCATGATGCTTGTCTCGATAAATTTAAGGAGAACATATGAGCCTACTCAGAAGAACAAGAATTACGCTTTTATCAGGATTGGATTTTAAACGTCGTTATCAAAAACAGTATATAAGAAAATTATACAGCACTGAATTTCAGAGTTACTTTGTGATTGCGATTTACAGAGCTACTTTGTGATTGCGATTTACAGAGCTACTTTGTGATTGCGATTTACAGAGCTACTTTGTGATTGCGATTTACAGTACGCTCATTGATCATTATTCTACTCATTTTTGAAGTATTTTGGTTTTACCAAACCGAATGAGTAAAAATATGAGGGTTTTTTTTGTTCTGCATCAATAAAAAAGAATTCTTTATACTGTGGTCGAAAAAACAAATTTTTAGCTTAATGTAGTTGTTTTCTCATTTTCTTTTAATGTCAACAATTAAGTTATATGTAGTCGCAGGATGTTTGCAAAAGTCTAAAAATCAGTCTTGTCATCAGCTTTATACGATGTGAAATACACTCAAACGACTCAGTTCAATTTTTATTTAAAAGTGTAAAAATTGTGTTTCGCGCCACATATATATTCATGCGTGATAATATTATTTTAATTCATATTAATTCAAATTATTTTAATTCATATTAATTCAAAGTTTCGCGCCACATATATATTCATGCGTGATAATATTATTTTAATAATGTAAAAAATTTATTTTTCTGATCTTGAGATTTGTTGAAAGTTGGCGAAGAGCCAAGCATGTGGCTATTAAGCTCTTTGCCAATCAAAGGATAGCACCCATCATTATACTCTCTATGTAAAAATAAAAGAAATTACTCTATATGTAAAAATAAATCTCCTGGTGTACACATATATTTTTTAGTTAAGACTTTTGTTTTGAATAAAAGATTAGAGCTGTTGTTGTTGTTTTATGTTTTTTTTGTCATCTAACTTTCTGATTGATTTATACAATTTATAAAGCGATTTCTACATACAGAACACAGTTACAAGACAGCTGAAAAGTATGTAAATTTATCTTTTGTATTATGTGCTACAGAACCTGCATACCAATATGATCCATGGTTGGCAAGTTATAGATAGAAGGGATATGTCCATTGGTACCAATGCGCAAGAAGCACAAAATAAGAACTTAACGAAGTTTTGTGAATTATTTAATAGATTATTTTAAATGTTCACGTTTTAAAACAAATGAAGATTTGTTAAGACGACTGTGTATTTCTGACTCTTTGACGAGTAGTGTAAGAACAAACCTTTTTTTTTTAGAAAAATGATGTTAAAGATTGTGTTTAGTATTTTTGTGTATATTATTTGTGTGAATGCTTCTTGTAAATATGCACATTTTTTATTTTATAAATTATTTGTATTAACAATTCATCATACACTTTAGGTATTATTCACAAACTCTTATTTTATTAGCAATAACTATTGCACGTTAATTTTATTTGATCGCTAAGGGCATGTGAGCTAGATAACTACAATTAAAACTTAATTATTAATTTGAATTCATAGTAGGATTATCAAAACCCGGTTATTTATAGAGGAGAGCACAGTGAAAAACTGATTTTTTAATTAAGATTTGTACCGCGTTCTTTTACATAATCAACTGGATTTTGAAAACCCTTCTATAAACCCTAAGCGATTATCAAAGGTAATATAGCTTTTCTTTTTTTTTTAAATTACGTTGCACTTTTAAGAAAAATATAATCACAGGTTTCTAAGAGCCCTGGAAATGCATAGCAACAACCAAAAATCAGTAATTTGTTGTGTATGTAATTAACATCTTGTGCACTACTGTACTTTTTGCAACAAAAAGCACCACTCAACTATTAAATGATACCTAATAACAATAAAATTTAAAGAACGAATATTTAAGTAATTACCAAGACAAAGTTGAAAAGAGTTGAAAAAGAGCTGAAAAGAGCTGAAAAGATTAATCATCAAACAGAAAGCATTTTTTTTTCTATTAGCTTTTACAGTAAAAATAAACATATTTTATTTATTCAATTCTTCATTTGGTCAATTTAATTGCAAAAATAAATAAACCTATAGTAAAAAAAAAAATTATTTAAAATAAACACAAGGAATAAAAAATGATTACTTTAACTCGAACCATTCAAAATACATTTAAACAGTTTTAATAAAAAAAGTTACGAAGACTTTGGTTTTACTGTAGCACGTGACACATCGAAATTTATTTTAATATATCTACCAAACTAGATTGCACCTTCATGTATTTTGTCTCAAATACTTTATTTTATAAAAAATATATTGAATCAAAATAAAAAATTTGGCTACGGTCTGAACAAAAACTTTTATCAAAAAGTTTTACCAATTTGGTACAATTTTGTTTAACGCATTCATTGCAACCTCGTACCCGAGAAAACAAGCCTAAATGAAATGGAATAAATAAACCCCAAAATCCTTTGCTGTATCATTAAATTGAAAAGTAAGTATTCAATAAAAAATTACCGCATTAGCCGGAAAAGCTCTGAGCATTACGGGTGTCAAGCCTTTAAACAGAGATAAAAAACCTTCTTTACGAACCTATAACAAAAATAATTTTTTTCATTTTTTTAATTAAAAGTTTTAAAACTAACACACACACATTTATTAAAACAAATTTATTATTACATACCAGTGATGTAAATTTTCCAGTAAAATTTGATTCAAAATTTACCGGTAAATTTAAATAGAAGAGGGTAAATTTTTCTTAAAAAAATTTTTTTTTTCAAAAAAAAAATAAGAATTAGTGAAAAAAAAGTTCAAAATTTCAAAATTTTTCGGTAAATTTACCGGAATATTTTCCGATAAATTTTACCTTCGCAACACTATTTACATTCACCGTGAAGTGAATTTGATTTCAATAACCATCATTTAGTTGTATTAACATTGATTACCCAGGTCATTTTAAAAATCCGGAATATTGTTTGAATAAAATATTCGGAAAAAATCCGGAATATATATTCTTCTTAATTTTGCTTTTAACTGAGATGTTTTAAATTTTATTAATTTTTGTATGAGTGTAAAAGCTAAAAAAAAAAATATATTATAAAAATATGTACCTAAACTTGTATGTACGGAAAACATTTTGGATATACGGAAAAATAAAAAAAGTTTGACTAACTAAAAGTTAAAAAATATCCGGAATTCCGGAAATATCCGAAAAAAGATAATCCCTGTATTAAACATCAAACATTAAGAAAATATTAATTGTAAAAGATATGGATTCTATGAAAAAAAAAAAGATCTATGATCTATGAAAAAAAAAAAACGAAAATTTGGAGGAAAAAAAATTATTTGTAAAGGATTGGCTCAACTATGAAATAAACAATGAAAATTAAAACAAACAAACAAACAAAAAAAACAGTAAAAGATGGTCATAAGATTTATAAAATATAGGATGAAAATTTGAAAGAAAAATTAGGTCATGCCTTTTTTATTTAATTTTTATGGTTTAAAAAATGTTTTGTTAGGTTTAATTTACTTAAAACTTATTTTCTAAAGTTTATTTATGAAATAAACATAACTTGTTTCTGCACTTAGAGATTCCTTAAAACTGGCAACAGAAGCAGCAAGCAACGTGAATTCTCGTGAAAAAAGGATTTATAAAAGGACAAGAAATTTGGTGTTTAATAATCGGTCAAAAAAAGTTTTAATCTTAACGATAAAGAAATTAAAATTTGTTAAAAGATTTTTTTTTTAATATTGTTAGATTTAATATTAAAAAAAAATTTTTCATTAAAATCTTTTAAAATTAATTTGAATTTATGTATACGTAAATAAATACGTTAGTTTTTAGAATCTAAATCTTTTTTTAAATTTTTTAAAGAGTCATCTAATAATCCAAAATCGCTTCATGTTATGATAATATTTATGTTAATATTTGCTTAAAATCTAATAATTATTATTTAATATAGAATAAAAATTTATGAGTATAAATTATGAAATTGTATTTATCAAATTTATATATATATATATATATATATTAAATTTGTCATTTGTTAGATAAAAAAAATCATATTTAAAAAAATAAAAGAAAACAATACCATTTGCGTAAAAACATCAACTACTCCAGTGTATTGGCCTATTGGAGCTAAAATAACAATTAAATATTGAGCTACATATACAGTAGGGTCACACAACAGTTAAAAATTAAATTATTTTCAGAGAATTATTATCACTGACGTTTTATTGATGCAAAAAAATATATTTTATAATAATATGTATTTATTAATAAATGCTAGCAAAATAAAAAATAGTTTATCTTTATATCAATATAGTTTAAAATCTAATTTAAGATTTGAAAAGTAGAAAACTGAAAACCTGTTTGAAAACGAGATTTTAATGTATCAGGACCAATTGCAACAATCCAATTTAATATACCAGCACAACCTACATAAACACAAAAAAATATTTAACTATGATTTTGTTTATTTAAATTATTCAATATTTTATATTACTATTTAATCAAATTAAAAACTAAATTAACAAAAGGTTAATAAGACATAGAGTAAAATGGGGTCACATGGAATAGTTAAGAATTTTAATTATTAATTTTTTACAGAAAAAAGATTTTTCCTTTTTTTTTTAAAGTTGTAGAGAGTATTGAGCTGTATTTAAATATATAAAATTTTAACAATTTTTTTGTAAAGTTTTTTATGAAACTTTTATTCCATTCTACACTGACATTCAGGGAGAATGAAATACGCAAGTATAAGTGTAATTAAAACAATACTTTATTAAAAAAACAAAAAAGCAATCAATAATAACAATTGAAAAAATCAATCAAATAAAATAAACTTTTTTATTCTTGTGATGAGGTTGAGCCGTTTAGAGGTACTAAGGTACTGACATGCATACCAAAGCCAAACCTTGCAATTTGAATTTTGACACTGGTAACTTTCTATAATTTGACTTGGCCCAAAACTTTTCGGCACTTTTTACGCTTGAATTGGTTTGTAACTAATATTTTCGTTAGACTTGTTGCTTGGTTTATTTGCTGTTCTCCATTAGAGCTAAGTTTATGTTGTTTTTTAGCTTGCTTTGCTGCTTTTTTGCTCTCAGCATTTTTCAACCTTTCAAGTATTTCAAGTTTGTTAAGACACTCCCCTTCGAATCTTGGCACATCTACATTTTTTCTTTTTTTTGTGTCAACATGTTGGATACGAAATATTTCTTGCAAAGCTGATCAAGTGATTGGGCTGATTGCAGTTGTTTTGCAACCTCTTTTTGAATTTCCTTTTGAATAGCCGAAGTTACTACAATATTGAAGGTTGTTTGCAGACAAGGTGAATTTTGAGATGACTTTGGAGCTGATGCTATGCAACATATGCTGATGCTAGATGTTGTTAGTTTAGATTCAGAGGGCAGTGGATGAGGTAGTGTAGTTCCTGATGCTAGATTTGGTGATGGCACTATCATGGATTCTGGTTGTTGAGATGATGAAGGCTCAGGTTCAGATCTAAGTGTTTCAAATGTATTAGAAATTGGCAACTTTGACTGATCGATTTTATCAATGTTGAGTGGTAACAAGCCAGTATTCTGAAACCCAATGACTATCTGGGTACGTGTAAAAACTTCACCAGAGCTTAAAAGTTTTTTTTGCAGGTGACTGAAACATTCTTTTGATAAGTTGCTAAACTTTGTCTCTGCATAAAACTGTTGAAGTAATTTGCGTCAAACTCTTATGACATGGTAATAAACACCAACATCTAGTGGCTGTTGAATGTGCAACGAGTGAGCTGGTAAGCAAACTAACAAGAAAGTAACTAGCGAATTTCATTCATTTATTAGAACCATTTTATAAAAGCAGTAAGTAAAAGTCATTTAACTTCAGTTAGAAAAATTTGTTCATTAGAATTTATACAAAAAATTTATAGCAGATTTATTGGTGACTTGAGACCTAATAAAAGAAACAAGCTATTGCTTCGTACTTATTTATTTACCTCGCAACACTCATTTTCCGTTTTTAACTCATAACTTTTTTTCCTCAATAGAAAATTTAATTTTGAAAAAAGATTCTTGATCAGCATAAAAAGTTGTACCAATAAACATTTTAAGTTCAATGATACCGAATTGAATTTCCGAGAGTTTTAATATCCCTTTTCAAACAAATAAAAAAAATCTAATTATGCATTCGAAAACTTATAAATTTATAACATAATTTTTTTATTAAAAATAAAATTTCATACAATCTTACTCAGAAAAATATTCTCTACAATATAATCAATAAATATTTACAAAAAAATTATTCCAAAGTTAATTAAAAGCGAAAGAATAAACATTATTATAACTATTTCCTTCTATTTCATTTTACTTTTATATATTTATAAATTTCATTTTCATTTTACTCTATATATTTATAAATCTTGAGAATATTTTTTACAAAATACAAAAGTTTTTTTTAGCATTTTTAAAAACACAATTCGGATGACACAAACACAATCATTGAATAGAGTGCCAAAAATACAATTATCTCTTTAGTGCAATAAAAGAGTTGTGTTATGGTTAATGATTGTGTTCAGTTGATCAAGATTTTCAACAATAGTGAAAGCTTATGCTTTTTTTTTTTATTATTTACCTTTTTTGACATTTTTGACCCATGTGTGCCACCCTTCAACATTATTTATTACTTTTTTAAAATTATTAACAAATTATAACCCAATATACTTTTTAAAAATTATTAATAAATTATTGTTAAAAAATACTATTAGTTGTGTTTGATGCTAAATCTATTTTTTTTTTCCTCATGCCTACTTCTTTTGTAAAAATAGTTAAACAAGAACAAATCCTATCTTTTCTTCTTTTTGGTTGTTTTTCCAACCAGTTCTTTAACTAGTTTAATGGCCCTCTCTGATGAGTCATTGAGCGCATCAAGGAATTAAATATTAATTTCAAATTCAATATAAAAATAGTTGAACTTTCAGAACTGTGAAGGGATCTTAAGCCATTGCAACTCACTCTTTCCATGTCGCATCTTATCAAAGATAAGCCAAGATTGCTCAGTTACTAGAGATGGAGAGCACTAAGAGATGGAAAGTGATCTTGTGCAAAATCTAGAGAATGAAGAAGCTCTTTATTTACCAAAACACATTCAAGTGGATATATTTAAGGTTTTGCAGGAAGTATACTGTTTTATGCTTTGGCAATATCTTCTCTGTTCGGGCAATGTTCATCTGCTAAAGTAAGCACAACTAAGACAGGATCAAGAGTGCCAGCTGTGCCTGCCAAACGATTTTATAGCTGAAGTAGCTGCATAAAGATTTATATCCATGAACCTCTTTATCTACCACAGCGTTTTCGTGTCTTACAAAATATTTTAACAAAATTAGATTAATTCATCAATCAAACAATAAACAAATCTTTACTAATCTGTTTTCTTATTTTTTCTAATTATCTTTTACTTGAAATGGAGCAGCAGTTGCAGATACTGCTCGAAGGAACCACTGAGTGTTAGATGCTACAAACATAGCCAAATCTCTTTTATATTTTCTAAGATAGATAATTTGATTATGGTAGTAATAATAAAATAAATATTTAAAAGTATATATTTTTTAAAAGTACAAAAATTTCTTTTTAAAAATACATTCAAAAAAGAATTTGAATTTATTTTTAAAAATTTTGGGTATTACCCAGCTTAAGATGTTATCAACAATTTCAATATCTGCAACTGTGTTGCTAGGTATTGAAATTGTTATATTTTTATACTTTTTTATTATAATAAATTTAATTTATTAAATATAAAGCGCTCAAGCGAATAAAATGATAATAAAATAATCTTAGATGATACAAAAACCAACACCCATCACTTACCCCCTATGACTAAAGTTGCCATCAATTTTGTGAAAACCATTAAAAAATAATTTCTGATCTATCGATTAATTAGAAAAGTGCATTAATTTATTGAATATAAAATACTTTTCAATAATATAATCAAACTATGTATTTAGAACAGGTTTTGGTAAATAAATGGGAGAAAGAAAATCTAAATTCCTTTTCACTTTCCCTTTTCTGTGAACTATTTAACCCATAAAATTGGCTGAAAGGGAACAAAAAAATTAACAAAGTTCTTGTTATCTGAGGTTCAGAAAATTTTAATAGTAATCAGTTAGACTATTTTAAATGACCAAATAAAACAATTTGAGATAACAAAAGTTCAAGTTGACTGGTGTTCAACTTACCATGAATTAACTGTATATATATATATATTAGGGTGGTTCCAATTAAGGTGAAAAATTTTTTTAAACTAGAGTGGAAGCTTATAAGGTGCGCAGACCCTTGTTTTATATGTGTTTTTTTTTTATTAAAAAAAAGTTTAAGAGTGGCACATAGCCCCAAAGTACTTTTTTTTTTTATAACTTTTTTTAACATTTTTTAATATATGTGTGCCACCCTTCAACATAATTAAATTAAATTTTTATTCTATATTTATTCTCACAATATTAAAAAAAAAGACACTATATATATATATATATATATATATATATATATATATATATATATATATATATATATATATATATATATATATATATATATATATATATATACTGTGTTGTGGCCAGCGTTTTCAGCTTAAAAAACCTAAATATATAACCTAAAAAACCAGCTTATATATATATATATATATATGTATATATATATATATATATATATATATATATATATATATATTATAAATTTTTTTTTAATTTAAAAAGATATATATATATATATATCTTTTTAAATTTAAAAAAAATAAAATTGTACACAAAGCTGTTTCCATGAAAGCAGTGTGATTTTATTGTATCTGCTGTTTTAATAAGATTTAAACAAAGCTTAAACCTGGGTGAAATGGTTCTTGCATTATACTCAATGAAGTTTGTTTTTAGAATTAAAAAGAAGTATTTAAACTTATATTATTATATTTCATTTAAATGAAATAAAAAGTAAAATAAAAATTTATGCCAAAAATTCTTAGTAAAATAAGAAATAGAGGCAAAGAAATATTCTTAGTTAAAAAAAAACTAGAAAGACACTATTATCTATTATCAAGGATAGAGAGACCTTTTTAATAGAATCTAAAAAGATATTTTGGTTGGGCGTGACATAAAAACTATGATTGATGAAATAACAATAAATAGAAAATAACAAAAGAAACTAAATGTATGGACATTTTGTTTTTGAAAATGCATAAGACAAAAAGACATGGTTATGTAGGGTGTTCCAATATTAGCTTTATATATATATATATATATATATATATATATATATATATATATATATATATATATATATATATATATATATATATATATATATATATATATATATATATATATATATATATATATATATATATATTAAACTAATTACAAAAAAGTACCTACATACCTCCAGCTGCTAGCGTGCGTAATACACTCAGTTTATCTCTATAAAAAAAATACTTTGATTTGAAAAAAAAGCATTTATACATATAAATATTTATGAAAAAATGTTTAATTATGTATGTAAAAACTAGATAAAAAAAATATATTTAAAAAAGAGCCTTTACTTTTGCAAAAAACACCCTTGTTACAACTAAAGCACCCCTATTAATAAGGTGCACTAAAATGATCTTTATCTTTCAAATAAATTTTAAAAATAGTAATTTAAAGAGATCCCCAACTGCCAAAACAAGTTGTGTTCATATTAAAGATGTTTAAAAAAAACATTAGGGCTAAATTTTTTTGATTAAAACTATATAATGAATGCACACTATTTAATCTAAAATTCACATTTTAGTTGAAGCTTGTCGTCTCCATTTTTTTATGGTTCTCGGAGTCTGTATAACGTAGCTACAATCTGCAGACTTGATAATTTATTCTGTGTGTATTTAATTCATAACAGTTTTGGTATATGACATCATCGTATAAATTTTTTCTTTTAAGATGTCGTATTATTTTTTTGCCACAATCACCAAATCATGTTAATTGTATAACTTTTTACTCAATTCCAAAAAAAAGTTAAAAATTAAATTCATAAAATTTATAAAAATTTAATATATAAAAAATATTTACAGTAAAACGTACTGGTTTAAACTAAATATAAACTAGATACTAAAGAAAAAATTTGACTAAAGCGTATAAATTAATTTAAAGTATAAACTGAATAAAAAACGAGTAACTTAAATAAAACATATAAACTGAACTAAGTAAAAAATAAATATTAAACAAATTATTTTACTAATAACTGTACAAATCAAACTAAATTAAAGTTAAAACAAATATTTGAACTAAAGTATGCAAAAAATAGTTATAATATAAATATAAAAACGAAGAACCCCATTAAATTGTTTGCTACCAGCTGAACAAAAATCTTTTTGTAGCATCGGTACATTTTTTTGAATAACATTTGAATAGCATAAAATTGACAATTGATTAAAATTTGGTAATAATAAAGTTTTTAACAAGCATCATTTAACAATAAGAAATGCAAAGTGCTTAGAACCATTGTTTTCATAAGTAGTAACTAAAACATTAAGTCTGAAACAAACCTCGTTTAATAAATAAAAAGAATATTTTTTCTTCAAAATACTTTGGTAATTACTTAACTAAATACTTAACACTTCTACAAATTTTAGTTGTTACAAATTTTACAAAAATAAGTTTTACAAATGTTTATGCTGTTTTATTTTATAACTAAATTTAAAGAAGATTTTTTTATGAAGAATTATTCAAGATATTTTAACTTTGTGATAACATTTTTATAACTATAATACAGCTCTTATTTTTTCTTGATTGTGTAGAGAATTAATTAAACCTTTCGAACAAACAAATTCTATGTGTCTAGAATGGAAATTTATGTACAAAACAAGATAAATTGTAAAGTATACTCAAAAGCCACTACCAGAGGTAGTGAAAGAGTTAAATCATAACTAAATGTAATTCTAATAATCACAAAATATGTATAATTGTGTCATGATTTTGGATAGCTTCTAAAATAAAGTAATGATAAAGCAAGTAAAAAAAAATTATATATATATATATATATATATATATATATATATATATATATATATATATATATATATATATATATATATATATATATATATATATATATATATACAGGCCTTGCGATAAAGCGTCGGGCGATGTGAATTTTACGTCGTCCAAGGGCGATTTTGCGTGTAGCTAGGGCTATTTGCGTCGAGCAAAAAATTTTTTGTTTGAGTATATTTAAAGATATTTTTGAGCGGAATTTTAATGAAGTAATTTACGATTATTTTAACATTTAATAAAGTATTTTAAAAACCGCACGCAGTTGAAATAAAAGTTTGAATTTAAAAAAATTAAATATGCTCATTATTTGGAAGTAGAAAAAATTTAAAAATTAAAAAAAAAGTTTAAATCTTTTAAGCTAACATTTTAATAAAATTATTCAGCAATAGCAACGTTGTCGATAAAATTGAACAAAAATACTTTCTTTTAGTTTTAGATTTTAAACTTAAATAATTATTTTACAGGGGTTTGATAGGTTTTAAAATTATTCCATAGATTTAAAAATATTTATTAACTGTTAGACGTATTTAAAGTATTTAAGAGTGATTTCGAGGAAACATTTTAAAAATTGGTGAGGGCAAATAAAAAAAAAAAAAAGATTAATATCAAAACGTATTCTACTTGATTCAATAAAAAAGTACAGTTATTAAAATTTTTGTAAAAAGTAACTCAAAAAAATTACTTAAATAATAACGATCGCTTTTATGTTAAAAGTTACCGAAACTTATCGAAGCGTGCTCAAAAACAGCTGCTGAAAAATAGAACGTCGATAGTTTTTCGAATAATTTTTAAGAATAATTTTTAAGAATAATTTTTTCGCTGAAATATTTCTTTTATACCTATAAGATTTTTATTCTAACATTTTATTTTATTTTAATAGAAATAAAATTCCTTGTTAACATTAAAAATCTATTCAAAACGTTCGTTTAAGTTTTTTATTAATACGAGTGATTGTGCTTATCAACCGCTTTATGAAAATAAATAAAAATAAATAAATATTATATAAAATCGCTTGTAAAAATATTAGCTATTGCACAGTTTTTAATCGTACAATATTAAAATTTCCAGTTTATTACTCGCTGACTTTTTAAAAAGAAAAAATAATTATTTGAAAAACTTTAAATTACATATTTAAGAAAAAAAAATCAAATATTAGCATATTTTATAATCTTTTTTAAATTTAAGTTATAATGTTTTTTATTCGTTTAGTATAGACAAAACGTGACAAACGTCGAGAAAATAAACAAATGTTTTTACATTTTAAAAAACGAAACATTCCAAAACATTTTTAAATAATAACATTTCTACATAAACGATTTAAAGTAGTTTTGCGGTAATTAAATAAATTGGTGCAGTTAATGTCGATAAATATGAAAAGCAAATAAAAAGAATTTAATGACGTCAAAAATCGCGTCGTGCTTATGCGTCGCGCAGTTCTTATTCATCGCAAGGCCTGTATATAATTGTATAATTTTTAATAAATCACAAATATTTTTTGTGATTTAGTAAAAAATTAAACAAATATTTGATTTTCTGATTGTCGTAGAAAAAAACTTATATCTTAAAAAAAAAAAAAACGCTATTTTGAAAAGATATTTTGATGACATCATATACCAAAACTGTTATGAATTAACACGCATGGAATAAATTATCAAGTCTAACATTATACAGACCCCGAGAACCAAAAAAATGGAGAAGGCAAGCTTCGACTAAAATGATAATTTTAATTTTCTTGGTATGCATTCATTATTTAGTTTCAATCAAAAAAATTTAGCCCAAACGTTTTTTTTTAACATTTTCTTTAATATGAACACAACTTGTCTCAGCAGTTGGGGATCCCTTAAAGAAAGTTTATACTTGTTTTTGAAAAAAAAGGTATACTTTAAACAACAAAAAAAACAGAAACAGGGAAGGGGCAGGTGAAATTCCTTAGCTGTAGTGAAAGCAACTTGGGAAAAAAAAAATCTTTTAATAGTGGGTAATAATAAGAAGATTTTCTAAACTTTTAATCAAGTAAATATTCGCACCATATGTCGCACCAATAAAAAAATTCTCAATCTTGATCTATAAAACAGATTAACATCAGGAAAAGCATAAAAAATTTATTTAACTGGTTCATGTCATATTTTAAATAAAAAACAACATTAGGAAAGCTTAAGCTAAAGTTGAAGCTACACAATTATAAAACCATTATTATTAAATTAAAAAAAAAATCTTTCTGATTAGATGCTGCTTAGAAATTTTATTTGCTAATTAGTGTAAGAAAATTTACTATAGTGAGTAAATTAAAATTTGAAATTTAAGAAAACTGAATCTAAAACATTTAAAGGTAAAAACGATTAAAAGAAAAAAAAATTACCTTTCTCCTTCAGGAGCAAGATATCTTAATAGCATTTCATATCCCATAAAATAAGCACCACTTGCAGGTACATCTGGAAGAAAAAAAAGAAGAAAAAATCATTTAAAAATTTGATTTCGAAACATCAAAATTACATCTAAATTGTTCTGCAGTAAGCCCATAAAAATTAATTAAAAAAATATTATACAGTACTTTCATAAAAACATATACAGTGCTTTAATAAAAATAGATATATGATTTTAAAGTATCATAAAAAAAGAAAACAATAAAAAAAATAATAAAAATGTAACTAATTTTTTATTATTTTTTAGTTCATGGGTTGAAAGTGTGTTTCCCATTTTTTTGGATGAAAGTGTTTCCTTTTTTTGGGTGGAAAGTATGTTTCCCTTTTGTTCTTGGACTGAAAGTGTGTTTCCTTTTTAGCATAATAAAAATATATATATATATTCAAATAAGAATATTCAAGAAACTTTAAAAACAATCTAGAACTGTCCAAAAGTAGTGATACAAGTATGAAAGCACAGGTCATTTAAATCAATCACAGGTCATTTAAATCAATCACAGGTCATTTAAATTAATCACAGGTGATTTAAACCAATCACAGGTGATTTGAACCAATTACAGGTGATTTAAACCAATCACAGGTGATTTAAACTAATCACAGGTGATTTAAACCAATCACAGGTGATTTAAACCAATCACAGGTGATTTGAACCAATCACAGGTGATTTGAACCAATCACAGGTGATTTAAACCAATCACAGGTGATTTGAACCAACCATAGGTCATTTGAACAAATATTTTAGTTTGTGTTAGTGGTGAATTAAGGAGTAATGAATTGTATTGGAAGAGCTATTATTATATTAAAATGACATCAAAAAGTTGTTTACATCCAACATATAAAACTTCATGATAAACTTAGTCATCTAGGCTTTACATGGGATACAAAAAGTTCACCTTTTGCCTCACTTAATAAATCAAACATTGATCACCAAATATCTAATTTCCGGACGGTAATCCAAACCTTAATTCAATCAGGAATCTGTTTTGCTCACCCAAACTCCATTGTCCAGTTATATAAAACTTTAGCTGTTCCAACACTAACGTATGGTCTTGAGCTGTGTGAACATAAAAAAATGTCACTTATCAACGTTTCAAAACAAAGCAAAAATTATATTCATACCTTTTTTTTTGAAGATATATCAATTATTATACAACAAAACAAGTTAAACTTATTTGTTCGCCTGATGAACAATAAAATGACAAATGATATTATTAAGTCGCAGCTGAAAAACAAAACAGTCACACAACCTTTTTTAGATGTATCAAAGGCTTGTGCAATAATCATGAATTAAATCTGGAGACAATAATGCAAAGTAAAAAAAAAAAAAAAATCATCGGCCTCAAAAATTTAATTCCTGATATGGATCTTCAAACTCTAAAAAATAAAATATGCATTTGGTTTTGTTTATGGACAATTTATAAAAACAAAATTGAAAAAGAATTCCTTGCTTGAGCTGTCTGTTTCATCTTCCACTAAAAGGGATCAGTCATTTTAAAGTAAAAAAAAAGAAAATAGTAGAAAATAGTTTGATTCTGATTTTATACCTTCTGCATATGTTCAACTTGCTACTCCAACAGTAGTTAGCACTCTTCTTAATAGGTCTACTTTAGAATTTGAGTCTTCCTTTGAGATCTAAGTATAGAAAAGTTGCTGAAATGGACTAATACTTAGATAGACATTTATTTTTGCAACTAAAATTAGCCAAAATAGCAGAAAAATTGATGGATATTATATCTTCATCTTATGTCTACTGATTAAACTTTAGCACTTATTTTGGATTGTAATTTGACAAAGACATTTTTTTAACTGATAAAAAATAAAACTGATGAAAAGGAATGCAATCTTTACCCAGCATACAATAATGTTAAAGTGGCAAAAGTCCAATGCTATCTTATAAACATTACTATCCTATAAACAGACTACAATGCTATCCTATAAACAAACCGACTACAATGCTATAATATAAACCAACTGACTACAATGCTATCCTATAAATAATACTATCCTATAAACAAACTGACTACACTGCTATTGTTCCACTTTTCACTGGATCACACTACAACAAGACTTTTGGAGGCACGAGTAATGTTATAAATGCCAATGAGTTAATAGAGTAACTCAAATACACAAAGCTGGTTTTGATGGTTCAAATGGACAGAGTATCTACAAAAAAATATGAAATGAAGAATGAAGTCACTGTTTATTACATGCTTTGTGCCTTTAGAGTTCTTATCTATCATCAATTATAAAAAGATTAATCTTTGGAGAAATTTTAAACCATCATCTACTTTGTATTATCAGCCTTTGCAACTTAAATTTGTAAAGGAAACTGAAGAAACTCTTCTTTATGAGAAAATGACTTAAAAAAAAAGGTTAAACAGCAAACTCAAACAAGCTGTGTCCAACTTAATGGTAAGTCTATTGATGTTGATCATATGATTGAAATTACTGATGGTAAAGCCCATATGACATTATCAGATGTAGTGGCTGCACATATGTCTACATAATAATTAAGGTTTATACATTGCATTTAAGTTATTTATGGCACTATTTTATGTTTAAATACAAAATTGAAATACTAAAGCAAAAAAAATGACATTCTTAAAACAATCAGCATTGATGTTAATGCTAATTCATTGTTGTACCCTTATCAAGCACCATATTTTTGTGACTTGTCTTGATAAATTTGAACACAGAAAACATTTTTAATTTAACACTTAAAAGATCAACAGAATGCAGAAGCTTACTTAGAAGAACAAGGCAAGCGTTTCTATTAAGATATATTGGACTTTGAATGATGACATCAAGAACAGGCCCCCATCACAAGGATTGTCTCCTACTATTAAAACATGATGGGGGACTGAGAAGACATTTAGGAGCTATTTAGTGAAAGTGATTTACAGTACACTCACAAATCTGGAAAATCAACTAATTTCTGAATCTTTTTGATTTTTTGCTGTTTGTATTTATTTAATTGTCTTTTTTTCAATCTTTAGACATAAGCAATTGAAATTTGAAACAATTTAAATGCAAGGACAAAAATTGTGTTACATAGAATAATTGTTTTCAATAAACTTTTGCATTATGTTACCACACTAAAACATACAACTAATGTTTCTTTTTGAAAACTACAGATCTTTTTCGTATTTTTCAACAAAATAATTCTAAAACTTTTTTCTAAATCTTATATTATTGCTAACTTATAATTAACTAAAATTTAATTATGTGAGCTTGTTTAACAAGGTTCGCATTTCAAAGTTTAGGATGATTAGTTTTTAGTATTTTGAAAGTGATTTTTGTTTTCTATTTTTTGTTAATCTCATTCTTTCAAATGATTATTACTTGAAATATTTATAAAATTGTGAAGAACCATGAAATAATTTATTGATGTCTCAACCCAAACCCTTAAGTGATGTAGCAGCACTCCTTTGCGTGTTTATGGCCGATAGCTTTAAGACATACATCAGTCAATATATGTCTTAAAGCTCTGCAGCTACCTATTTCAGTATAATATCAAACATGTGTATCTTATGTTGCATTCATGTGTGTATATATATATATATATATATATATATATATATATATATATATATATATATATATATATATATATATATATATACATTTATATATATATATATATATATATATATATATATATATATATATATATATATATATATATATATATATATATATATATATATATATATATATATATATATATGTATATGTGTATGTGTATGTGAACATTACCTCGCAGTAATGTAGCACCAGTTCCTTTGTAGATGCCGCGAAACAGACCCTCTTCTTTATAAACTTTTTTTGCACAGTCCCAAGCTCCATTGTACTTTGAATTTTTAGGATCACCAGATTGAATCTATAAGTAAAACAATTTGTATGTATTAAAACAACTTATATTTTTTAACAAGAAAAATTGTGAACTCAATTCCTTCATATTTAATTATTGATTCATTAAACATTGTTTATATTCATTATTACACTCAATTTTTTGAATTTGATAATAAATTTTAAAAAAATAATTAAATCTACCTGTAATAGACATTTAATCCTTTCTCCTGGTGTCATTATAACTGTGGTGAAAACACCTGACAGTAAACCAGCATTAAATATTTGCGGAAGGCTAAATAAAAAAATATATAAATCTAAAATATTTTTTAAACTTTTAAAATATAAATAAAGTTTTACATAATTTGAATACGAAAGCCATTGTTAAAAATGACAATAAACTCTTTGAATAGGTTTATTTTTATTTTTAACTGCATTTAACTGTTTATTTAAATTATATTCAGTATTTCTATTTTTCTAACTGCACTAGATGGCCTAAACAATCATCTAATGGGTGGTTAAGAGGTTTAATATAAACAATTTTGCAAAAAAAGATTAAAAAAAAAAAAAAAAAAACATAAAACACCACTTAACAAAAAAGATTAGCATCAATTAAAAATAAATAGAAATAATTTTTAAATAAACATCAGGGGTCAATGTTATAAAACTTTTTATCAGGGTAAAATACTACCGGCGATAAATTTTACCGACATAAATGATTTTTTTCAATGTTATAAAACATTTTTAAAAATTACAGACAACAAATTTCTACAGCCGAAACATTTAAAGTCGATGTTCCAGAGGAGCAAACTACGGAAATTTTTGTTGAAGATCCAAAGATATGAATATTTAGTTGTAGAAACCTGTGGTTTAGAACTTTTCAAATTACTTACCTTGAGTTGAAATCTAATTACAAGCTCATTTTTTTAATTAAGTGCACATTTCTTGTTAAATTTTAATTTCAAGCGATTTCATTGTCAATATTTTTCTACTGAATTTTTCATGTAAGAATCGTAACTCATTCTCAAAATTTAAAACTGCTCTCATTAACTATTTTTTAGAAAAATATTGCTTGTAAATCTTATACTTTTTTTTAATTTATTATTTACAATTCTGAGCTTCTATTCATCTTTTTTTTTTTTCTTTTTCTTTTCTGTTGTGTTTTATTATTTTTTATTAAATTTATTAAACTTAACAAAAAACATTAAAACACAACAGAAAAGAGGAAAAAAATTAGATAAATAGAAGCTCTAAGTTAGGGTTATAAATAATAAGTTGAAGAAAAGTATAAGATTTACAAGCAATATTTTTCTAAAAAATAGTTTAACTTAAAAAATATAAATAATCAGTTATTTATTATTTTAATCTTTCTAAAACTGAAGTATTTTCTCTTCATCACTATAATTCTTAACATTATTATTACTATACTTTATCATTATAAATATTATTTCTGTTGTTAATATTATAATTTTTTTTTATATTACTGTTTTTGTTTTATGATTGATGTTATTATTATTGTTGATATTATTTTTACTGTTATTGTTATTATTATTATTAATATAGTACAATTATACTTTTTACAATCTTTTCTATTACTTTTCATCACTGTTGTTACAGCCATTATTTTTATTTACTCCTACTTGTATTATAATTATTATTACAAACACATCAAAATATTAAAATGATGCTAATAATATTAGCAACATTTTATTATTATTGAATTTTACAGGTGTTTACTTCATATTAGTGTTCATTACTATTTGTAAATAACCTTGTTTTAACAACTTTATTCAGAATATATTTGATTTGATTTAATTTGATCACTAAAATTTTTGAAAGTAAGTGAAAAACAATGAGGCAAAAGCAACAATATATATATATATATATATATATATATATATATATATATATATATATATATATATATATATATGTATATATATATACAGGCTTGGTCGGGAAGCGGGAGCGATCGCTCTCGAATACTGACCACGGAAATTATATTTAGATGCGTAAAACTGGCCAGGTTTTTTAGTCGTTTTGAGAACATTTAAGTTTATGTACGAAACAAAGAATTTTTGTTTTACGGACATACATGGAAACATAAAAAACTTGAATGTTCTCGAAACATCATTGTGCGAAAGAATAAAAAGAATATTTGCGAACACTAAAAACCCGCCAAATTAACAAACAAACTTATTCTATTGGTTCAAAAAATACGCTGATTAAGCGAACTAAAGTTTCAGAGTATTCTGCTAAAATGTTTTTTAAATTGTATTATTCACGAAGCATTGTTTTAAGAATATATATTATTTGTTTACGAAAATAAATGTTTTAAATATATATTAATTAAATTGTTAAAGTTTTAAAAGTTTATTATAAATCATAGATTTTATGAGTATATTTTTATTTTTTATTTTAAAAGAGATTGTATTCTTTATGCAAATGTAATTTTGTGTATTTGTTTTTTATGGTAACGTATCTTTTAAAGCAATTTTATGATTTAAACAAAGACTTACATAAATAATTGCGTTTTCAATGAAGTTATAATCGTTAAAGTTAAAACTAATTATGTAACAAACATATAAGAAGTTTATATGTTTGTTACATAAACAACGCATACAAAGTAACTCGCGGATGAACAAGCATCGCGCCTGAGGTCACGACAGAACACAAATATATAATAGCAAATAAATAGATATAAAGAAAAGTTTCTAGATATTGGTTTACTAACTCTAATTATTTTCGCTCAAGTTGCCATTCTTAAAACTCAATATTCTTTTTTCTGCTTTAAATACTAATTAAAATTAAAAAGCCCACTCACTAAACATCATTACCGATATTGTGAAGCAGTTTCGCTTCCTGGTCATTAAGTATTTTTAACCTTTTTAGTTGATTTCTAT
>NC_061157.1:7322841-7327841 GCF_022113875.1 Hydra vulgaris | reverse complement strand
AGGAATAGCGGGCTATGGCCCGTGCCCGTCTTCGCACCTGTCTAAGTCAGTTTAGACGGGCGAAATAAAGCCCATGTATATATATATATATGGGCTTTATTTGAAATGATATAAAAAGTTTTATTGGATCCAAAAATCAGATCAACTTTAGTTTCAGACAAACTCAAAATGGACAGGCAAAAGAAATTTCTCCATTTAAAATGTATGCAGAGGTTATTTGAGATTTGAGGAAACAAACGAACTTATAATTCTAATTACAAAAACTTTACACTACCAATTACAATTCAATAAAATATTATAATAATATTTTATTGAATCGCAATTGGTAGTGAAAAGAAACCTCTATTTTTATAGGCCATTTGTTTCAAAATGCCTATAGAAAATAGTATAAGTTTTATATAGAAAAACTATACAAATTTTGTTATGGGGTAGGGTAAAAAATTAATGACAATTCCATTTTTTGATTTTTAAATTGTATTCTTAACAGTCTAAATAACTTACTATTATTCTTAACAGTCTAAATAACTTACTATTATCACTTGTTTTATTTTTTCGTTAACAAATTAAGTTTAGACAGTTTTACTTCTTGTGGTTGTCTCTGATTCACCAAATATTCTAAAGCAACACAATATTTTTCAATTGGAACAATCCAAGTTAATGAGAAAACTGGATTTAAAACTTCAGTTTGTTAACTATGATGTTTTAGAAATATTTTATTCCTTACGAATAGAAATATTTTATGTCTTAAGATTATTATTGATCCAGACAATAGATTTCTAAAAATAAATTCAGAGCATAGATATAAGCAAAATTTGATGTGGAAAAGTTTTATATCATTGAATTGAAAAATATTTTATGACTCTTAATTTACAGCTGTAAAAATTCCAAGAATAAAATTTCCGCTGGTAGCATTTTGCGCTAATAAAATGTTTTATAACAATGACCCCAGTTTGTTTTTAAAAAAATAAATAACAAGTCAAATACACAGGGTTACAGCTTAAAACAGAAATAAAAATAAATTACTTAATAAGCTACTAAGGGAAGTTTAATCTCCATGATTATGAATATCATTTTAATAATTATGGTCTTGTGATCAAATATTTAAACCATTAAAAATGTAACAAAAAACAGCACAAAATCTTACCTCAATTCTTGGTTAGGGTCAGTTGTTTGTAACTTTTTACCAATGCCAAACCCAAAAAAGCAAATTGCATAAATTGGAGTAACTCCAATAAGTGGCGTAGCCATGCCTTTGTATAAGCCCCGAAATCCCTATATAGTTTTTTAACTTTAAAATTAATTACAATGATTAACTTTAAAATACTTCTTTTTTAAATAGGTTATAATTACCTCTTTTTGAATGGTTTTTTTAGCACAGTCCCATGTCCCAGTGTATACATTTGAACCTTTAACTTGTGTCTGCAACCTCACCTAATTCATAAGACGAAAAAAAAACAGAAAACTAATATATAAAATATTAAAAACTACTTAGTTCATCTGATCAATTTTATATACACTAATTTGCAGATCTACAATCTATGAAAAGAACTTTAATTTAATTTAAATTTTTTATTTTTTTATGTTTTAGTTAAGTTTGTTTTATTTTCTCTTTCATTAAAATTTCTTTTCTTTTTAAAATTTAAGTTTAGGTAAATTTTTTCAGCAAATTTTTAAATTTTGAAAACATGTTAAAAGCCTTCGAAACCAAGCCTAAATTTTCAAAACCACATTAACTTTTGAATGACGATTATGTAAAAATATTTGTAAAAATATTAAAAGTTTGAATGACAAAAAAGTTTTGAATTATGTTTCTAAGTAAGCTTCTGTATTCTGTTGTTATTTTAAGTGTTAAATTAAAAATGCTTTCTGTGTTCTCATTAAACTTATCTAGACAAGTCACAAAAATATGGTGCTTGATAAGGGTACACCAATGCACCATTATAAGCGTTATTTAATTTAATTCTGATAAAAAATAAATGATTTAATTTAAAACTAAGTTAATAAAAATATATAATTTATTATTTAATAAATTAAAATTAAAAAAATAAAAGAAAATAAACATTCCCCTATAGTTATTAATAAAAAAGAAGTTAAATAATATTTAACTTGTTTTGTGGTAATTATTATTACAGTAATTTAAAAAATGTAATCTTTTTAAAAAATAAAAAAATAAAAACAATTTTATGACATCAAACTCACATTAGACTATTGTGTTAAGCATTATATATATATATATATATATATATATATATATATATATATATATATATATATATATATATATATATATATATATATATATATATATATATATATATATATATAAGCTTCTGATGACAAGATGACTGTTACACTGACGACGAGAAGATACAAATACTGATGATGAGAAGAATATACATGGAGGAGCTTAAAAAACAAGCTTAAAACAACGAGATAAAGAAAAAAAGACATTTGAAGATTTGAAGATTGAAAGATAGTGATTTCGAATAAAAAAAAGTTAATGAAAGAAAAGTAAACTGAAGAATATCAGAACATTTATTTTTTTGAAAAAGTAATAATATATTGTAATTATTTATTTGAGATTTAAAACTGTTAGCACCTATACATAATTTTTTTTAATGTTTTTTGCAAATTTTTAACTTATTACAAAACATTTCTCAAGTAAGCCTTTGTGAAATAGTAAAACCTTACTTAAAATAGTAAAGCCTTGAAAAAAACTTAATTAAATTAATAAAACTCTATTAAATTAATAAAACTATTACTTATTTTAATTCTAATATCAGTTGTATAGGTGTAAATGTTTTAATTTTATAATTGTAAATTTTTATATTTGGTTTGTAAATATTTAAATTAGAGTTTTAAATTTTAAAAATGGTTTTAAAAATTTTTTTTTTTTTTTCGAGGAAGCCATTTTGGCACTTGTTGTAACGGCGCGGTTTTACCATTCTATAAAATATTCAGTGAATTTACCAAGAATTTTTGTAACGAAAGCGTTTGTTGTTTACCAAGTTTGGGGTGCGCCGTTTTAAAGTCCGCCTTTTTCATAATGTTAAACTTTTAATACGATACGTTTTTATAAAGTTGTTTGTCACATTTTTATAAGTTATTTAAGTTTTAATATTATTTGAACATCCACTTTATTCTTCTAAATATTTTTCTACTTAAATTAAAATTTGGGAATACTAATGTTGCTTGAACAAAGAATGAATTTTAAAAGTAATAAGTGCATTATAAAAGTAATAACACTATTATAGTGTTATTACTTTTGTAATGCAGTTAGTGACTAGAGTATTATTACTTTTATAATAGTAAGTTAATTGTTTTATTTTTCGTTAACAAATTAAGTTGATTCTCCCCTTAAAGGGATCCCAAACTCCCGACACATGTTGTGTTCATATTAAAGATAATGTTAAAAAAAAAGGTTTGAACCAAGTTTTTTTGATTAAAAATAAATAATGAATGCATACCGTGAAAAACAAATGTTGTTGTTTTTGCCAAAGCTCGCCTTTTCCATTTTTTTCAATAAATCGGAGTCTTCAAATTATGCGTCGCAATCTACAGACTTTGGCAATTCCTTTGAAGCGCGTTTAATTCATAAAAGTTTTAGTATATGACGTCACGGTAGACTTTTAACAAAAGAAAAGTGTAATTAAACTAAGCTGCGTTTTTCTACTGTAGTATTTTTTTAATATACAGCAAAACAAATTTATTGGTATTATTCTTCTAAACATCGCAAAAAAAAATTTGTAAAAAGAAAAAATTATAAATTATTTTTATTTTATAGGAGCAACTTGTTTTTTACAGATATCTTAATAATTTTTCGATTTATATATCTTACTTATATTTCTTTTGTTTTTAAATTAAAACAAATATTAAACCTTTACTTACGAATCTTATGATTTTCATACGAGTGTTTTACATTATATAGAACGTTATGTATACGGTCTCTCGTTTTTGTGCAAAAGAGTGCAGTATTATATATTCTGAATCTTACTTATTTTTATTTAAACAATCGGAACTTTTTTCTAACTTCTCTGGGTATTTTTACGCTATGATATTTTTTCTTTTCCCGTCGAAAAAAGTATTAACAATTAATTTCATAAACTGACAGTATTAATTAGAGATATATGATGAATTGTTAACTTTTTTTATTATAAAAATTTTTTGATTACGTTGATTTATTTTAAATTGCTAAATTTGCTAAATTGGATACGGATAAAAAGGAAATATCATTTTATTTTACATTTGATTTTTGATAATGAAACTTTTAAAATGTCGGCAACTCCATACCAATTAGAACCTGTTAAGGTTATGAAAAAAAATTCAAGAATACACTAAACAATACAGTTGACAGTAGTATCAGATATGCAAATTTGTGAAAGGATTTGTGAGATCTTGGTTTTGCATTAAAAGTACAATTAATAACAACACAAGTCGGCATTATAAATTTTGAATATTAGTTTACTGTTCAATATTTTATAACCATCAAATAAAAACATGAAGTTTGTATATTTACGCCCGTTTTATACAACTAATATTTAACAAAAATACAGACAAATTATTTTTATATAACGCAATAATTAACACATTAATTAATGGCAATAATTCAAGATAAATGGTAATTTAAAATGTGAAAATGTCATAACGAGCGTTAAAAAACATATTATATTAGGTATTTCCCAATTTGTATCGTATTTGGCATTTGTCTCTTAACATGAAAAATTTTATAACACAATAAATACAAATTTTCAAGCAATTTTCTTTTCCAATTTTCATTTATTCAAAGAAAAGTTACTATTAAACTTTTATTTCTCTCATCTAAATAAAGAACGAGTGACGCAAAAATAAAAAAAAATTCTATACAACTTATTTATTCATTCAAAGTTTAATTACGCGAAACTTTTCTTTCTCTTATGTTCTACTCATAAAAAGAGTGAGCGATGAAATAAAAACTTTTCTTTCTTAACATAAATTTATACTTAGAGATAAAATTAAATTAG